>CAJHQQ010002253.1:0-69216 GCA_905132885.1 Moricandia moricandioides
GGAGGACGAATGGCGGATCTTTTGGTGTAGAACTGGTCCGGATGGTTGTAGTCAGCCAGCGTTCTCTGAACAGCTTGGGCGTTAGCTTCAGGTTGAGCTATTGCAGCGTCTGCTTCTGTATCAGGGATTACCGCCCCCTGATCGTCTATCTTTTGACCTGCTGCATTATGAAGATGACCGTTGAGGTCATGCAAGTCTCCATTCTCATTCTGAACCACTATTATAGGCGCAACCATCTGAACTTGTCTACCGTCGATCGATACAGATGAAATGCTGTCGATCGATGCTAAGTGATCAAAGTCGGTCGATGTTAGAGTTATGATGCCGGTCGATGCTGTAATAACCCTCACGAGCCAATGAATTTTTGGTCGCAAAAATTTCTCCTCGACCAGTTTTGGAGTTGGTCGACCAGATTTAAAAATAAAATTGACCCGATTAATTAATGTCTCAATGGGACTGTCATACGGTCGAAAGGACTTCCCTTGATAGTTTTGATCGAAAGTTAATTATTATGGTCGATTTATATATAATTTGGACGAGTTTATCCAAAATCAAGACGAGAACCAATGGACGGAAAACATTTGATCGAAAACTAGTCTGGAATACTTTCAGCTGCTTGCGAGTCATGTGCATGTCATGTGCTACCTGGCTGCTTGCTTCCTTCCTGACCTGTACATGTGACATGTACCTTCCTGCTTGCTTGCTTTTGTAGTAAATGGCACATGACATTCATAAGCTGCCTGCTTGCTTGCTGGCTCAGATTTATTAAATAATAATCATGTGGCTGGAAAGATTTTTGATAGCAAGGAAACTGTGAGCTGCTTGGTTGCTGGAGAAGCTGAAGCAGGACACCAGCTGTTCCTTGCACACCAAAGGTTTGTGTTAACCTGGACACTCACACAAAGCTCATCTCAGCTACTTAATCCTCTCAGTCATCTGCTTCCCACGTTCTGAAAAAGAGAGCAAAAAGCAGACATAAAAGTTTAGAGAGGAAATCAGAAGAGAGATCTGAAAATGGACAACCCTTTCTAGTCTTCTTGTGCTTTGAATCAGTGACTTTGGTGCGTGGAAAATTTGTATCTGGTCCAGAAGATTCATGAGATCACTTCACAGCTTATCAATCTCAAGTATTGAACTGGTAAGACCTTAAATCAGTTTGCTCGGATCAGTTTTAGGGAAGCTTCATGTCTGATGTAAACCCTAAGCCATCCTCTGTTCTGTCCTGAGTTGAACCGAATCTTGATCTCTTTTGTTTGAAGGTCAGAACATGTTTTTAGCATGAAGATAGTGAGCAACCAAGTTCATCCATCACTGAAGTAAGGTCTCCGCCCTTGTTGTTTGATCAGTCTGAATAGAAGCGGTTCGTGATAGGTTAGGCTACTACACAGATCAGTTGTCAAAATCTTTGTATGATTCAGACTTGTTTAGTTTCAGTTTGAATCAACCTCGTGGAACCGCTAGCTAAGTTGTTGTGAACTGACTGGAATTAAACCAAACTGAACTCAGTTTGATCTTGTCCAGTATTTATCTGAGCTGAGCTGTCTATGGTCTGAACTCGTCATATCCTGATCTAGTCTAAGTTGATCTGAACTGCTAAGCTTTGTCCTAAACCAAGCTGATTAGATCTCATTTAGGTTTCTTCTTCGAAACCGAACTCTTGGATTAATGATCTTATGTACCGAAATGCTTTGTCTTAGGTCAGTGGTCGAGGTCAGTGGTGGGATCAACCGGATCCTTCCTTGTGGACGTTCTGAATCAGAAGTGAAGTAGATGTTGGGCTCAAATCGGTTACGACGGAATTGACGTTGGAAACCTACCAGAAGAATGCATTTGTTCGGGGTAAAAACGGTATTCTCGAAATCAGCATCTAAAAAATGTGTTTCTATACGAATGCAATCTCAAAATCGACTTAATACAAGTCTACGGGCCAAAAATCGAAAGAATGAAATCAGAATCGACCAACTCGCCCGTATGGCTAGTTGGACTAGCCAACTCGCCATACGGGCGATTTGGTCAGCACAAATCAACCAACTCGCCCGTATGGCGAGTTGGTCAGCATGAACCGACCAACTCGCCCGTATGGCGAGTTGGACAAGGACAACTCTCCATACGGGCGAGTTGGTCAGATCGAACCAACCAACTCGCCCTTATGGCGAGTAGGACAAGGACACTCGCCATATGGGCGAGTTGGTCAGCATGAACTGACCAACTCACCCGTATGGCGAGTTGGTCAACACGGATCGACCAACTCGCCCGTATGGCTAGTTGGACGGAACGGACCAACCAACTCGCTCGTACGGCGAGTTGGATGGCATGACATGACCAACTCGCCCGTACGGCAAGTCTGACAAGTCCAACTCGCCGTACGGGCAAGTTGGTAGGCACGACACAGCCAACTCGCCCGTATGGCGAGTTGGAGAAGGCTAACTTGTCAAACGGGTAAGTTAGATGACACGAGCAATCTAACTTGGTCGTTCCGCAAGTTGGATCAACCAACTTGCCTTGTCCTCGTTAAACTCCCTCTTTCGATACTTGATCAAACTTATCTTTGTTCTGTCTCAATCGAGATTAACATTGGAACCTTACCGAAAGAACTCTTCTTCTCGAGATAGAATCGGGTCAATCATATGAGATGGTAACGGTTGACTAAACACCTAGAGTCACATGTCTCATACGAAATATCCTAACTCTCAGACGACGTCGTCTTAATAATGTTATCTCGATAAAATTGTGGAAACGCCTAAGTCAGAAAACGGCCCGACGAGGTCTAAAGCTCGGCTAAAGGCCCACTCGCGATTTTATCCAAAATGAAGCCCAAACTTTGTGACGGGATTATCTTATATTTTGTAGGAAAGGATAAATGTTAAGTTCGGAGGGATAAGTGTCAAGATCAAAGGATAAATGTTAAGTTTCTGAAGATAATCATGAAGATCGAGGAAAAAAAGAATATTTTCGCGAAGCGATAAATTCGACCAAGGGTAGAAGGGGAAAGACCAAACCGCCTCTAGAGGAGTATATAAGGACTTCGAGGGTGATGATGCAGAGGACACACGAAAATCTCTACTCAGAGCAAACATAGCTTAGCACTTAGAGCATTTAGGAAACTTTCCGTTTTTGTTATTCGAGCTGCAATTCAATTAGGATTTTGCAGTCTTAGGTTATTAGAACTAGGGTTCTCGCCGACAGCTCTCGTAGCCGAGGCTCCTACCTGTTGTAAACAGTCATACGGAAATTCATTATAAGACATCTAGTTGCTCTCTTTTCGATTGTCACTTTGTTTTTCAATATTTACTTCGTATTCTGACTGATTGGCGTGTGGTTTAGCAGATATCCGGGACCTCTGGGTAACTAGGGTTTACCCTCCGTTCCTAATTCAACGGAATTAAACAGTACAAATTTCGGTTCCCACAGTGGAGTGTCATTAGCTTGAGCTCGAGTCTAGTCTTTCTTAGCCAATCTCATATAATCAAAGGTGATTCTAGATAGATATTAATGAGTTATGAATAAGTATAGTATGATTGTACTAAGAATGGTTGATTGATTAAGTATTGTCTCTTGATCTATATTTAATTACGAAGTGTTTGCCTTGTGTAAACACTAAAGAATTACTAAGAATAATTCTTTGTGGTTTTCCCGAGCCTTAGTACTTGTTCTCTAGTACAAATATTTATAAGTATATAATTAAATCTGTAAGTAAGAATCAAGTGAAGTCTTATCATATTCACTCTCCCTAAATTCTCCGCATTACTGTTACTTGGTCCTGCGAATGGAACAAGGTCATGAAGACACGATGATGGGGTAGCACCCTGGAAGCCGTGTACTGCATGACGATGGAGTCTCGAATGTTCATAAGGGCGTTCAAGGATGATAGTTATGCTAACTTACAAGGCTCGATTAGCCTATGTGGTTTATCGGGTCTAGTATATATATTGTATTTATATATGAGTGAATGGCGTGTAACATGGAGGTGATGTTTTAAATAGGATTCACATCGATGGAATGATAGGCCTTATATCTATATTTATAATAATTATGGAATACATTTCCACTGCATACAAATGGAGTTAACTGCTCGGGATACTACTGATATATGTGTTGGGGGTGTGGGATTAGACTCACGGAGTAAACTTGTTACTCATGACTCATTTTTGATGCAGGTAACCAGTAGGCAGGAGACCTTTACACTAGGACGGGAAGGAACAACATTAGCCAGCGGTAGTTTTATTATCCTTGCAAAGTAGTTTTAATCAATCTTATGTATAAATATTGTTTTCCAAAAACCTCGAGGTTAATCTATAACCTTTTTGTAAGATGCTTTTGAAGTAATATATAATTTATAAAGAATTATTTTAAAGTACGGGTTCCACATGATATTAGTCCTTGTCCGGACGAACCAACTATCGGGTATTTCCTTGGTCGGGTTGAAAAGCCTCAGGCGATGTCTAATAGGAACGTTGGTGTTTTCTGATCTCTTGTCTAAGGAACTCGAAAGTATTCTAGGAACCTTGGATCGGCTTTCGGGGAGCATCGACCGTGCCATTTCTGGTCATTTGTGATTGAGGGTGTCACAGATGTTGTCCGTAAAGAAGTGCCGGTCGAGGCTGTGTGTATGCCGTTGATCAATGCTTGTCTTCTTTCTTTGGGGATCGTACGTTCGAGTTCCTGCGGGTCTGAGAATAGTAATTCTTGTCCTTTATTGCTTCTGGTACTATATTGCATGCACCTGAAAGACAAAGGAAAATAAAAATCAGTAACTTGAAAGTAAAACAAACTAGACTAAACCCTAGAAATTAAATCTAATGGTGATCAATGTTCCCCGGCAACGGCGCCAAATTTGACATGGTGGTGTTTGCTGTTCTAACAGGGTATAAATATCTTAAACAATGAACTATCAAATTAACCCTTAATCCTAACACACAAAACAATACTCTTGCCAAGAGAGATCAGGTGTAGTACTTAGGGATCAAATCCACAGAGAACATTGGCACACAATATATTTCTTATTCCTAATGGTTAAGCTAGGTGAATATATATATATATATATATATTGGAAACAAGTAATCAGTTTAAGGAAATGTTCCTTATTTGAGAGTGTAGATGCAATATGGAAATCTGCTAATAATGTAAATATGAAAATATGCTTATAATATAAATATGGAAATATGCTACTAACTAACTAGATGTAAATGTAAATATGCTAGATATAGGGTTTCGGGCAAGTGGATTGTAGAGGATAAAAGCTAACGGTATTAATTATAGAACTTGATATCTAATGTAAAAGACGACCAGCTCTCACTGCGAGTCTATTCTATTGACTATGTCCAATGTCTTAGCTCTCGCTTATTGACACGGAATGACCGTCAATAGATGGCAATGATCCTTCGTCGATCGATGGTTTCTTAAGTCAAGCTTTATGAACTAATTCGATAAGTTTACTAGATTAATTAAATCAACTCTCATTTGTTTCTAGCAACCTAGCGCACCAGGATTGATTCCGGTAGTATACCATGCTCTCGCTTGCGCCTAACTATCCTATGATCAGGGTTCTAGTTAGCTACTCTAGAACACAAGCAATAAACACAATTCTATTGATAGATCTAATAATAACCCTAACAATTCTATTGTTTGGCTAATCCTTCAATACCATTAATAAACCCTAAATCTAGTTGATAACTACTCAAACATTATAAAAGTAAGAATAATAATCTGAATATAATGCATAGATAAAACGTTGTGATCAATGTTCCCCGACAACGACGCCAAATTTGACATGGAGTGTGTTTATTGTTCTAGCAGTGTATATATATCCTAAACAATTAACTATCAAATTAAATCTTAATCCTAACACACAAAAAAATACTCTTACCAAGAGATATAAGGTGTACTACTTAGGGATCGAATCCACAGAGAACAATGGCACAAAAAAGACCATCGGTCGACGGCTAAGGCCTGGTGTCGATCGACGGTGAAATCAAAAGGAAGTGTGAACAAGATTTGATATATTCACCAAGATAATTAGACCAGCTCTCGCAGGCGCCTAACAACCTAGTTCAATGGAGTCTATTCTAACACAGAACCTACTCTCGTAGTCGTCCATGTCCTATTTTCAAGATCCTAGTTAGCTACTCTAGAATGCAAGCATTAAGCACAACTCAATTGATGGATATTAACTTAACCTATAAATCCTACTTTTGGGCTAATCCATGATTTCTATCATTCAACCCTAAATCTAGTTGATAACTACTAAGACATAATCAAAGAAATAATTTGAATATAATGCATAGATAAAATACTGGGGTTCCAATACAAATCTCCCAAAGGATTTATGAATCTTCTCCCCCAAAAGAATACTAAAACTCTAGAACCTAGAACCCTCTTGTCTCTTTTGGTATCATACACAAAGTATAAATATAAAACCCTGAAATCTAGGTTAAAACTCATCTAGGGATAATCTTGTACTCTTCTGTCTTGTCTCTAACTTGGGCTTGAAATCGACTGTCTGCGAATTGGTCATCGATCGATGGCAAGTGTTCAGCCTCGGTCGATCTTGGTCATGTAACATCGGTCGACGGTAAGATATGTCGTCGATCGACGGCAGTCTTGTACTTTGACTCTTCCAATGATCAGCTACAAATTATTCTCCTCTAAATGCTCCAAAAGCTCCAAGTATCTCCATATATCTCCACAGCGTACCGGGACCTGTAATGACCTTAAAAATAGCCTAGACACACATAATAGAATCTAAATAGAGTCTATAACATGGCATAAAACTGGTAATAAATAGGCTATATATCAGCTGCCCATTTATCTGTTGAGAGTTTCCCGTCGGCGATGTACGCAAGGATTGTCTCTGTCCAAGTCTTCTAAAACAGGTTCGTATTAGCTTGCCACGAGATTGGGAATCACAATAGACATGGATGTTGCGTATCTTTAGGCCATGAGCCAATCGTAAGCCCGCGATCAAGGCTTCATACTCGGCTTCGGTGTTTGAGGCGTGGAAAATTATTCAGATTGACTGTTCCAGCACTTCCCCTGTTGGTGACGTGAGTCTGATCCCGATTCTGGAGCCCAGTTTGGACGAGGATCCATCGACGTGGAGGGTCCGGGTCGAGTCGGGCTCTTGGTTAGTTGTGCACCCTGCAGGGATTTCTACCAGGAAATCGCTGAGTACGTGAGATTTTGCGTAGGCTTTTGCTCGATACTCGATGTCGTACTCGCTTAGCTCGATTGCCCTTTTTGCTAACCTTCCAGATTGACTGGGGTTATGCAAGATCGTGCACAGTGGGAATTATGTGAGTACCGCGATCGTATGTGAGTGGAAGTATGGCCTTAGCTTTCGTTCTAGCATTACCACCGCAAGTGCCAGATTTTCCATCATCGGGTAACGCGTCCCTGAGTCGAGCAAATTTTTGTTTACATAAAAGATGGGCTTTTGCTTGCCTTGTTCCTCTCGGATGAGGATGCCGGTTACGGCTGTGACCAATACCGCAATGTACAGGAACAATGGTTCCCCTTCTACGGGTTTTGCGAGTACCGGGGGAGTGGCTAAGTAGTGTTTCGGCTGTTGGAAAGCTTTCTCACACTATTTGGTCCACTCTAATTTCTTGTTCCCATTCAAAGTGTCGTAGAAAGGTAAACACTTTTCTGTTGATCGCAAGATAAATCGATTGAGCGTTGCGACCCTACCGGTCAATCTCTGCACCTCTCATTTCATTCTTGGAGATGTCATTTCGATCAGGGTGGTGATTTGTTTCGGGTTAGCCTCGATCCCGCGGTAGGTGACGAGATATACCAGGAATTCTCCCGATGCTACCACGAACCTGCACTTTGCGGGGTTCATTTTCTTATCGTTGAGGCTCAGGCTTTCAAAGCATTCTTGGAGGTGGGTGATATGGTCTTTCTCTTCTAGAGATTCTACAAGCATATCGTTGATGTATACCTCCAATTTTTTTCCGAGCTGTCCAGAGAACATTCGGTTGACTAGCCGTTGATAAGTTGCACCAGCGTTCTTGAGACCGAACGACATTACCCTGTAACAGTAAGTGACGCGATCAGTTATGAACGCATTTTTTTTGGGTCATCGGGGATCATCCTTATCTGATTGTACCCGGAGAATGCGTCCATAAAGGACAAGAGTTTGTTCCTTGCCGTTGCTTTGACTAAGCGGTCGATGTGTGGCAGTGGGAAGCTATACTTTGGACACGCTTTGTTGAGAGCGGTGAAATCGACGCGAACTCGCCACTTTCCGTTCCTCTTTTTGAAAACGACCGGGCTAGCGAGCCATTCGGGATACCTGACCTCTGTTATGGATCCGACTTTAAGGATTTTTTCAACCTCGTCGTTAACCACACCAGCGCGTTCTGGTCCCAACTTTCATCTTTATTGTTTGACGGGAAAGTTGTGTCGATGTTGAGTTCATGACACGTGATGTTGATGTCAATCCCTGGCATGTCTTCCGTGGTCCATGCGAACATATGCAAGTTATTTTTCAGACAAGCTATGAGCTCGATCTTCAAAGGCTCGCTCAGGTTTGCGGTGATTTCAACGCAGTGGTCCAGAAATGCTTTGTCTACGCACACTGAGACGAGTGGTTCGCAAGTCGGCTCATGTTTTTCTTTCAAAGCTTCGATCACTCGTGACTGCCAAAAGATTTCATCTTGTTCCGGGGCATTGTCAACGACATGTGATTTCTTTTTCTTTTTGGGCGGAATCGATGGTTTTTTGCGTTTCAATTTCGCGGCGAAGCAGACTTGCGAAACTTTCTGATATCCCCAGATGCTCTCGATTTCGAAAAATCTTTGGGAATTTGAGACACATGGGGTATGTTGACGGGAAAGCCTGCATTGAATTCAGCCATGGAGTTCCTACGATCGCGTTATATGATATGGGTCGATCGATGACCAGGAACTCCATGATTTTTGTTATGATGAAGGCTCTAAGCGACATATTGATTGTGCTGACAGTCATGGTAGCCTCCCCCGAGTGTCCTACTATCGGGTTTGAGTCTTCCGTGATTTCGGATTGATCGATTTCCATTCTCTCGAGGATAGAAGCTAAGGGTATTAATCATAGAACTCGATATCTAATGTATAAGATGACGAGCTCTCGCTACGAGTCTAATCTATTGACTATGTCCAATATCTCATCTCTCGCTTGTTGACACGGAATGACCGTCGATACATGGAAATGATCCTGCGTCGATCGATGGTTTCTTGAGTTAAGCTTTATGACCTAATTCGATAAGTTCACTAGATTAAATAAATCAACTCGCGTTTGTTTCTAGAAACCTAGCTCAACATAATTGATTCTGGTAGTATACCATGCTCTCGCTTGCGCCTACCTATCCTATGATCAGGGTTCTAGTTAGCTACTCTAGAATATAAACAATAAAAACAATTCTATTGATAGATCTAATAATAACCCTAACAATTCTATTTTTGGCTAATCCGTCAATACCATTAATAAACCCTAAATCTAGTTGATAACTACTCAAACGTTATCAAAGTAAGAATAATAATATGGATATAATGCATAGATAAAACGTTGGGATCAATGTTCCCCGGCAACGGCGCCAAATTTGACATGGGTGTGTTTATTGTTCTAACATGGTATAAATATCCTAAACAATTAACTATCAAATTAACCCTTAATCCTGACACACAAAACAATACTCTTGCCAATTGAGATAAGGTGTAGTACTTAGAGATCGAATCCACAGAGAACAATGGCACACAAAAGATTTCTTATTTCTAATTGTTAAGCTAGGTTATTATATATATATTGGTAACAAGTAATTAATCTAAGGTTCTTTATTGGAAGGTGTAGATGCAATATAAAAATATGCTAATAATATAAATATGGAATTATGCTAATAATGTAAATATGAAAATATGCTACTAAACTAACTAGATGCAAATGTAAATATGTTAGACCTAGGGTTTCAAGCTCAATGAATTAGAGGAAATAAGAAGCACGGATACGTAAATGTTATAGAACTCAAATATTAACAATTTTGACCCTTTTAACTCCAACTCTCGTATGAGAGCAAAAGGAAAGACCATCGATCGACGGTGACATCAAAAGGAAGTGTGAACAAGATTTGATATGTTCACCATACTAATTAGACCAGCTCTCGCATGTGCCTAATAACATAGTTCAATGGATTGTATTCAAGCAGAGAACCTACTCTCGTAGTCGTCCATGTCCTACTTTCAAGATCCTATTTAGCTACTCTAGAATGCAAGCATTAAGCACTACTCAATTGATGGATATTAACTTAACCTAGAAATCCTACTTTTGGGCTAATCCATGATATCTATCATTCAACCCTAAATCTAGTTGATAACTACTCATACATAATCAAAGTAAGAATAATAATCGGAATATAATGCATAGATAAAATATTGGGGTTCCAATAGAAATCTCTCTAAGGAGTTATCAATCTTCTCCCCAAAAGAATACTAAAACTCTAGAACCTAGCACCCTCTTATCTCTTTTGGTGTCATACATAAAGTATAAATAAAAAACCGTAAAATCTAGGTCAAAACTCGTCTAGGGGTAATCTTGTAATCTTCTGTCTTGTCTCTAACTTGGGCTTGAAATCGACTGTCTGCGAACTGGTCATCGATCGATGGCAAGTGTTAGCCTCGATCGATCTTGGTTATGTAACATCAGTCGACGTCAAGATAATGTCGTCGATCGACGACAGTCTTGTACTTCGACTCTTCCAATGATCAGCTACGGATTATTCTCCTCTAAATGCTCCAAAAGCTCCAAGTATCTCCAGATATCTCCAAAATGTACCGAGACCTGTAAATACCTTAAAACATAGCCTAGACACACATAATAGACCCTAAATAGAGCCTATAACATGGCCTAAAACTGGTAACAAATAGGCTATATCAGCTGCCCATTTATCTGTTGAGAGTTTCCCGTCGGCGATGTACGCAAGGATTGTGTTTGTCCAAGGTTTGTTGAATCCGTACTCGGATTACTAAGAGTCTGGTGTGGGCTAGATATCGACTTCGTTGGTGTCGCCGTCAGGTGAATCGATCAGGTTTATGACGATAGGCGACCCGATGCTAGGATGCTCTATGAATACCACAAGAATTACTTTGCTCTGACGTGGGTCCGAGCTGGATGCCAAGTCGGCTAAGGCGTAGGCCTGGTCGTTTTCGGCGCGAGGAACACGGGTAAGAGCCAATTGATTGATACTTTGAGCCATGTTCTGAATGAGTTTTAAGTAAGCGTCCATTCTTTCGCCACTTGCTTTGTATTCTCCGCTTTATTGGCTTGCCACAAGTTGCGTATCTTTAGGCCATGTGCCAATCGTAAGCCCGTGATCAAGGCTTCATACTCGGCTTCATTTTTTGAGACGTGGAAAATTAGTCAGAATGACTGTTCCAACACTTCCCCTGTTGGTGACGTGAGTCTGATCCCGAATCCGGAGCCGTGTTTGGACGAGGATCCGTCGACGTGGAGGATCTGGGTCGAGTCGGGCTCTTGGTTACTTGTGCACCCTGAAGGGATTTCTACCAGGAAATCGCCGAGTACTTGAGATTTTGCGCAGGCTTTTGCTCGATACTTGATGTCGTACTCGCTTAGCGCGATTGCCAATTTTGCTAACCTTCCAGATTGACTGGGGCTATGCAAGATCATGCGAAATGGGAATTATGTGAGTACCGCGACTGTATGTGAGTGGAAGTATAGCCTTATCTTTCGTTCCATCATCGGGTAACGCGTCTCTGCGTCCAACAAAGTTTTGTTTACGTAAAAGATGGGATTTTGCTTGCCGCGATCCTACCAGTCAATCTCTGCATCTCGGAGATGTCATTTCGATCAGGGTGGGGATTTGTTTCGGGTTAGCCTCCATCCCATGGTAGGTGAAGAAATATACCAGGAATTATCATGATGCTACCGCGAACCTACTTTGGGTGGTTCAGTTTCATATTGTGGACGCTCAGCCTTTCAAAGAATTCTTGGAGGTTGGTGATATGGTCTTGCTCTTCGAGACATTTTACGAGCACATCGTTGATTTATGCCGCCATTTATTTTCTGAGCTGTCCGGAGAACATACGGTTGACTATCCGTTGATAGGTTGTGCCAGTGTTCTTGAGACCGAATGGCATTACCCTGTAACAATAAGTGCCATGATCAGTTATAAAGGCGTCATGATCCACAAGCTCGTCGAGGTTCATCCTGATCTGATTGTACGCGGAGAAGGCGTCCATAAAGGACAAAATTTTGTTCCCTGCTGTTGCTTCGACTAAACGGCCGATGTGTGGCAGTGGGAAGCTATCCTTTGGACACGCTTTTGTTGAGAGCGGTGTAATCAACACGAACTCGCCACTTTCCGTTCTTCTTTTTGACAACGACCGCGTTAGTGAGCCATTCGGGATACCTGACCTCTGTTATGGATCCGACTTTTAGGAGTTTTTCAACCTCGTCGTTAACCGCACTAGCGTGTTCTGGTCCCAAATTTTGTCTTTATTGTTTGAAGGGTTTGAAATTTGGGTCAACGTTGAGTTCATGACTTGATGTCAATCCCTGGCATGTCTTCGATGGTCCATGAGAACGTATACAAGTTCTTTTTCAGACAAGCTATGAGCTCGATCTTCAAAGCCTCATTCAGGTTTAGGCTGATTTCAACGCAGCAGTCCGGAGATGCTTTGTCTAGGCACACCAAGACAGGTTCAAAAGTCGGCTCATGTTTTTCTTCCAAAGCTTCGATTGCTCGTGACTGCCAAAAGATTTCATCTTGTTCCAGGGCAGTGACAACGACATACGATTTCTTTTTCTTTTTGGGTGGAATATCTGTTGACGGTTTGTTGGGGTCAAAAATGGTTATCTCAAAATCACCGACTAAGATTACCACTTCTAAAAGTAACTTGACAAAAGAGTATATCGGAAACAAACAAAAGCACCTCGACCCTAGGTCGTATTATGGCGGCCTGGCCTCTAACGAGCCGGGTCGCCATATGGTGACCCGCACACACAAAGCACGGGTCGCCATATGGTGACCTACACTCGCAAAGCACACCATATGGCAACCCACACACACAGGGTAAGGGTCGCCATTGGGTGACCTGCGGACCAAGGATACGGGTCAGCATATGGCAACCTAAACCTACACAGTTTGGGTCGCAATATGGCAACCTTGACTCTCCAAGTCTGGGTCGCCATATGGCGACATTAGCGCTCCGAGTCTGGGTCGCCATATGGCGACCTAGACCCACACAGTCTGGGTCTCCATATTGCGACCTAGACTCTCCGAGCCCGTGTCGCCATGTGGCTACCTCAACACTCCAAGTCTGGGTTTCTATATGGCGACCTAGACCCACACAGTCTTGGTCTCCATATGGCGACCTAGACTGTCCACTTCCTCTTCTAGTCGCGATTGAAATGCTTTTTGTTTCGTCCAATCAGAGTTACGGTCGAGATGTTATGATTAAAACAAGTTAGAGTCGCCAAATGAACCCTGGGTCGCCAAATACAACTCCCAGGTCGCCATATGGCGAGTGAGACCATACCCATTGGCTTCCCTCTTGAATCTAGATCGGAATTCTCTTTGTTTTATCTCAATCAGAGTTACCGTTGGAACTTTACGACAAAAACCCCAAAGACTCATTTTCCGGATGAAGTTCATGGTTGTCGTTTCGACGGCAAGGGTTAACTCAACATCACAATTGTCTAAACTATGCGAGAAGTGTGAACTTTTTATCTAAAGTGACGTCGTATCATTAAAAGTTCTTTGAAGAAATCGTAAAATTTTTAAGTCAAAATACGGCTCAAAGAGGCCTAGAAAACGGCTAAATACCCACTTATGATTTCATACGAAATTGAGCCCCACAATGTTATGACGGTGTAACTCGAAGAAGAAGATAAATCTTGCGAAATCAGAAGATAAATGTCAAGTTTCCAAGATAGCGATGAAGATCGAGATAAAAAGGAATATTTATGCGAAGCGATAAACTCGACCTAGGGGCAAAAAAGGAAAGGGGAACCGAACGAGAAGGCATATATAAGGGGAGTTGAAGCTAAAATCAAGGGGGCGGATTTCTAGACCGAGAATAACCCTACTAGCTTAGAAGAAATTAGTATATAGGTGGCTGCATACTCGAAACCCTACTTAGATTCTTCTCCATCTATATTTTGAGATTCTCTTTGTTAGCTAGATTTTAATCGTTTTATTCTTTGTTCAATCCTGTAGCTTTGTTTTTATCAATCAATAAAACGCCTCTGTGCAACTTACTATCGATATCCTATTATCTCTTACTTCTTCGTTCTCGTGTGTTTACGTAGATAATCGGGGACCTATGGGAAAGTCGTGTTTTCTTGGCCTTCAATTTATGGAAATTGATAGTGTGAATTTTGGTTCCCAGATTTTCGCGCTAGAAGTAGAGGGTCGGATTCTCTAACTCAAAAATCACTGAACGAATTAGAAACGATTTGCCTAACCAAATAGTCGGTGACGTCATCTCCTTAAAGGAGAGAGCAACGACCGACTCGGTCAAACCTCTCAACGATCTCATTGATCTCCTTGTCATCGAGTTGACAATCCAGAATATCGATCTCGCAAGGATATTGGTCGACACCAGAAGCTCGGCCTATATCATCTTCAAAAACACCCTCGAGAGAATGGAAATCGGTCCATCCAAAATAGTGGAAGACCTAAACCCAATAGTAGGACTCTCAGGAAGACTACCATGACTCTTGGCATATGCATCTTCAATAACCTTTAACTTCCTCTGGAACGCCGATGACTCCTCTCGCGACTCCGCTAACTCCCTCGTAAGACGCTTAACCTCTGATCCACATTCATTGATCATCCCGCCGATCAAAGATACGAACTGCATAAGACATATATAGGGTTTGGAAAAAACACAACATGCTAACGGGAAAGATCTCCATAACAAACCTTGGCACGATACTGTGGCATCGCACTCAAACCAGATCCTCCTTTCGGTGCAGAATCACCTTCTCCGCCTTTAGCACATCTTTTCCTCCTATTCGCCTCGCCGACAGGAGGATTTATTTTTTGACTTTTCGGTGGGACGATTGGAGCAGCAATAGGAGCATGCAGCCCCAGAACGTTTTCCCTCTTAGCCAGAGGAGGGGGCATCGATTCTGGAGCCTGCTCTCTATCCTTAACATGAACGGGCGTCGTGGATGAGCTTGTAGCTGAACCAAAATCTCCGACGATGGTGCGACCGCAGTTTCGATCGGGGCTGGAGGCACCGACAGTTGAGCAGAAGACTGGCCAATCTCCTTCTCAGTGCTACGCCAGGCAAGCTTATTCTGAAAGTATAAGAAGCCAGCCGCGTAGGCCGACACAGTGCCAGCATTAGCCGATTTCAAAAGATTCGCAGAAAGAGTTAAATCGCTTATCTCGACGCCGGAATTTTTCTTGTCCCCCTGGGAAGAAGACATCTTTTTTACGAATTTTTAGGGAGAAGGCAGAGGAAGCTTAAAGAAGTAAGAAGGTGAGAAGGGAATGAGGAATGAGAGTTCACTACTGACAGAAAAGTAAGGAGGGACAATCCCTGCAGTAAACTAACCTTGAAAAAAGTTCTCGAAAAACCTTAGTCGTGATTCCGATTGAAACATTCTGGGCCGCCATATGGCGACTAAGGCGCTCACAGTCAGAGACAAGGGAATCCAGGTTTCAGAAGGAACTCCTATGGTGCTGGTCAAAGAAGCAACTTTAATCAGTGTTCACAGCGAAGGCCCTTCAACAACGATAGGACATATGGATCATCCAACTACCACAATCCTCTTCCAGAAACTCAGGGAATCAAGATTGAAACAATGGTTGATAGAGTCTTAGAGGAACAGCAGTAGATGACTTTGGATTTCAACAAAAAAAATAGATGATATGTACCTCAACCTCAATACCATGTTCGAAAACCTCAGCACCCATGTGAAGAAGTTGGAGAATCATGTGATGCAAACAAGTGAGACCATTAGAAGACATGAGAGCCTGATTAAGGAGAAGATGGAGACTGGGAAGAAGCACCACATCAATGCATCGATTGACGATGATTTCTGGCAGGAAGTAAAACCCCAAACCAGCAACATTCGTGTGGAAAATTCCATGTCACTCGGCAATTCCCGTCCGCATCGATCGACGCAAGACAACGATCATCAATCGATTGTGAAACATACAGAATCGATAGCCTCATGTGAATCAACTAACATCAATCGATACCGTACTCATGACCCCGATCGACATAGAGACGAAAGCATCGGTCGATAGTTTATGCCTGGAATCGATCGACGAGGTAGTAACCCAGTTTGATTACGCAACCTCAATGCAAGTCTGATTGTCCGTCCAACAGCAACAATTTCAGAACAGAATACAGACACATCTGAATCTATGGATCTTGATAGAGAAGATGAAGGACACTCAAAGAGGAGGAAAAAAATCCCAAAGTATCAATGCAGAGAAGCCAATGAAAAGGAGATGGATGGCTTTGCTAAAAGAGTTTTTAAAATTCCTTTAGATATATCTTTTGATGAAGCTTATTATACTCACAGATTGTGGATGTTTTTCAGGGAAACAAGGGAAAGATATGATGACATAGAAATCATGTTCAATCACATCAGAGAGAAGATGAAGCAGAGAACCTGTTTGAAAAAGAAAAGTGATCCGGGGAAGTTTGTGGTTCCATGCTTCATCAAAGGTAACAAATATCCCAATGCCCTTTGTGACACTGGATCTTCAGTGAACATTATGCCCAACTCTATGGAAGAGGAGCTGAACCTAAGAGTGGAATCCTCCAACGATTCGTTCACATTTGTAGAGTACTCAAGAGTGAACTCATGAGGGATGGTAAAAGATGTTCCAATGCAGATCAACAATACCCTAGCCCCAGTAGACTTTCATGTGATGGATATCAGGATAGATTGGTACTCTTTGCTACTACTTGAGAGAGCATTCATGGCTACTGTGGGAGCCATATGCGACATGCAGTTAAACAGTTGTATCTATCTCAAATTGATAAAAATATCTTTCAAGAACCTGTCAAAAATAAGAACAAGGCTACCCTGATCGAATTGTGTAATGATGTAGAGCTTGTGGCCACATGCTTCTGCGATTATGAGTACAATGAGGAATCGGTTGATGGAGCATCGATCGACACGCAACCCTTATCATCGATCGATAGTCCTGAAAATCAACAATCGATCTACACCAACCTTTCAATGTCGACCGAAATCCATAACCCAGAACCGAACGACACCCACCATGCTGATTATGATTACAACACAGCCCACCTCGAATACAATGAAAATGATAGAGAAGCAGAGATGATCGAGTACCGAGGGCTTGCTATGTAAGAGTCTGGATTTTTTCATGTTTCCCATGAATTGGGGAAATCGACATATCGATCAACAGCGACCGTACGCCATCGATCGATACTGATCACGAGGCAGTAACCGAACATGATTCAGCAGAAGAACGCGACAGAGAAGCTGGTTATCTACAACCAGATGATTTCGGTATTATGAGAGATCCGGATGGTCACGCAAGAGCAATGGATGGAAGAATTCTAAATGTCAAGAAGGAAGATGTAGCAGATATACTTGAAATGGCAAATGGAGCTGGAAACCTTTTTGGGCACCGATCTCATTATCGAGCATCAATCGGCAGCAACCTTATTCCATCGTTCGACACCAATTGGGCATGCCAAGGATGCGGTAAACCTTACGAAGTATATGATTCAGATTACATGGAGGATGAAGCTGGCTGGGTAATGGACGCGAGAGTAGGCAATCCAACATCAACAATCGTCCTATTATGGTTTAGTTGTGTGTCGTTTAGACATTATCAGGCATGTTCCTGCCAAGGGCATTGTATATTAGACCTTTGTCGGCCTCGAGACCAGCCTTGTAGGTTGTTTATTTTTCCGAGTGTAGCAGTACTTATGTTTTCGGGACTGACAGTGTGTGGCTTTGGATCCCGACCGCTTTGTAATTTGTTTTTTATTAATAAACTAGGTTTTTTTCTTGAAAATGAGTTTAAGTAGATTCGGATTTTTGGTAAGTATAGAGGGAGGGATAAGAGTTGTCATCTCGTTCCCAACTCTTTTACGGATCATCCTATTCATTGCTCGTTCGAGATGTTTGAGAAGTTTTTTCAAAGTTTCGTGAGCTCTTAAATATGGACGAAGAGACATGCTTCCAGGATCTCGTATCTTTTCGATTTCATGCCTTGAGACATTAGAGACCAGTGTGCTGGGTTTAGGGTAAGACCTATGTCTAATCACGGTTTTAGGGGGTGTGATGACTACTTTGTCTTACGTTTCATGTATCGTTTTCGACCTGATTCAATCTCGCTTTAAAGTCCGCGATATGTTCTCGGCCTATGTCACTTGTATGGTAGGAATCGAGCATCTCTTCGAGGACAACTTTTAAGTCTCCCGAAAGTGCTGACCAAAATTTCGGATTTATTTTATAACGCTATTACCCCTGTGTCGGGTGTTTGAGAGTTATCTCTACGAGATGGCTTAGTCTGTTTTGGACGTTAAGAGTTTGTTGTGATCAGAAACAAACTTATTTGTAGATATAATCATTTTTGAACCTTCGCGAAGGATACATTTTTAAGAAGGTGTGTATGTTTTAAAGTCGCGTATGGACTGGTTTTAAGGTTAGCATTCCGTTTCGGAAAGTTTTAACGCAAAACAGTTCTCCGAGCGTTAGCGACGTCTCGCTGTGTCGAAGGTTGAGTTTTTCTTTCGTATGCCACATTTCGTGCTTGAAATGTTTGCGGGCTTGAAGATGTGTGGTATCGCAAGGTTTTTTTTTAACCTTACAGAAGAGAAACGTTTTGGTTTGTTTCCGAGGAATTAAATCCAATGAGTCGCGTAAAGTGTCCTTGAGAATATGCGACTTCCCTCACTGTGCTTTGTGAAGAGTCGCCCCCCCCCCCCAATATTTATTTCGTGTATAGTTGAGGATGCTTTGTATAGCCCTAGAAGCTTTCTTACAATTTTTCCTTATGTTCTGCTTTTCACTTGTAAAACGCTGTGGGCTTAGAGTAAACTGCAGAACATATTGTAACTTGGTCAGTTGTCGACAATTTTATGTTTTCCGTTAACCATGCTGTGGTTACGACTAAGTTTCGAGATTAAGAATTTGTCGAATGATTTCTGATTCTTGGTTATACGATAGTTGTTTGCACTTGGCGTTTTTAAACTAATCGTGGATTGTCATTTTGCCACTAAGTGATTGGGTGAGCAGTGGTTGCTCAAACATTTTGGCTCGGTCTGAAGGATGTGTTCAGCCGAATAACCGAGGACGTTGCTGGTCACGGATAGACTACGGTACGTTCGTATTAACATTAAGGTAATGCTAGTTTAGAAATTTCCTAAAGAGGATACCAAATTCCAGTTCGGATTTTTATCGGAAGGAGTAATTGGCTGAGGGCCGAAGAGCGTTTGTCCAGATCGACGGGCCAAGTCGGAGTTTTCCGTGCCATAGTTGTACGAAGATTGTTTTGTTTTTGTATGATGAAGGAAACCTATAAGTCTCGGTAAAGAACCTGTACAAGATGATTGCCTGCTCAGAATCAGCCAAAGGAGATGGGAGGCAGAATCCAGCAAGTCGCATGGCTAAGGAGTGAGATCTGTAAGATCGTATTGCGAAGAGATAAAGTTTAGCTTTTTCGTTGAGAGACGATTCATATGACTTTGTTTTTAGCTATACGCAAATTGTCCAAAACACTTCTCCATATGTTCGTTTCCGAAAGTTTCTTCGCATAACTTGGTGTGGCTATAAGAAGGATGTTTCGTCTAAGTTTTAGGAGAAGTAAATGGCATAGAAGTAAGTTGAGAATGTTTCTCGCAGATTACTCGTAATATCTGCGAACGAGGAATGTGTTTTCCTCATTCTCTTTTCCGCATTGCGAAGTCGTTTTTCATGACACCGATCTTGTTTTCTCGTAGGTTCTTTCCATATAAAATGTCATAGTTATACGAAAGTAATGGATGATCGGTTTAATCAGGCATCACATGGCCTAAATGATTTTCTGTCTACTACTGCGAGAGTTTGCTTTGTCGAAAGCATTTTCTTGATGTTGAGACATTTTTTTTTTGAAGTATGGGAGTATTACGAGTATAGTATACGTACCTACTCCCTCCTTTTTTTTACGAAAGAAAACAGATGAACAAATATTTTGAAGAGTTGTGTACATTTTTTCTTTCGAAGATTGGGATGACCGACAATCCAGGTCGGTTTAAAGACGACGCTAGGATTGTGACTTGGGGACTTTCAGGTTGATGACTAGGAATACGTCGGTTTTAAGAAAATTTCTAGGAATGAGATGGTTTTAAGACGATGTTCGCATTTCTAGTTCCTTCTTTCCTTAGTAAGCGAGCTAAGTGTGTGTGGCGATCGTTTCTTGTTTTTCCTAAAGTTTAGATAGGTTTGCAAAATTTGCATAAGCAGTCGCAGAACAATAAATCGAGACAGGAAAATTCCTAAGATTTAGATCGCTAGACTATTCTTTTAGATCCTAAGTTCCCTAAAGTTTTATGGTGATCCCCGAATCATTTTTATTTTTTATTACCTTCCTATGAAAATTCCAAGTCTGATTTCAAAAAAGTTCCAAGCCGGCCATACCTTAGTTTTCTCGAAGGTTTGGTTCACCTCTTCTCCGTTTTGCTTGCTCATCACCCCTTCCTCTTCTCGTGTCTTTACGCCCCATAAGAATGGGAACAATATTAGTTCTTCCTGGCCACGTTTAGGGTCCAAGTTGTCGTGCGGTTTTTATCGTAAAGTTCCCACGGTAACTCCAATCGAGAAGATACAAGTTATATTTCGATCGGGGTTCAAAGGAGAAGGCTAAGATGGAAGTAAGGACGAGTAGGATGCCCAATACAGTGAGGAGGATTCCCAAGAGGGCGAGTATGACGCCCAAGAGGTCGAGTAGGAGCAAGCCAAGGAGTTTAGGCGAGTCTCACTTGTTTTTGTCGTAAAATCTCAATGGAAACTCCGATTGAGACGAAACGAAAAGTGTTTCGATCAATATTCTAAAGAGAACACAAAGGAGAATCTAATCAGGGCTTTCCAATCTCGCCATGAGGCGAGTTGGAGGGATTAAATCAAACTCGCCATCGGGGCGAGTTAGACAGTGTGCGTCCAACTTGTTTTGATCGTAAACTATCAACGGAAACTCTGATTGAGATGAAACAAAAATGTTTTTGATCAGGACTCAAAGGACAACGCAAATTTGAGCCGCGAGAGTGCTGATACAGTCCAACTCGCCCAATGGGCGAGTTAGATGGCTCGTTTTGTCCAACTCACCTAATGGGCGAGTTATATGGCTCGTTTCGTCCAACTCTACCGTTCGGCAAGTTGTACTGGTCAAAATCGCCGAATGGGCTAGTTAGACGGCTTGTTTCGTACAACTCGCCCATTCGGCGAGTTAGACTGGTCCGACCTATGCGTCCAACTTGTTTTGATCGTATAATCTCAACGGAAATTCCGATTGAGACGAAACAAAAAGCGTTTCGATCAGAATTCGAAGAAGAACGCAAAGGAAAGCCAAAGTAATGTTTGTTTTATCAAACTCGCCCAACGGGCGAGTTGGACTGGTCAAACTCGCCGAATGGGCAGGTTACAAGGATTGTACTGTCCAACTCACCCGTTCGGTGAGTTGGACTACTCGAGGTTGGATGGTATGCTGGTGTGGTCATTTCCTAAACGTCTTCATTTTTTTTATAAGAAAGTTGTATCATATAATGCTAACTCGTTTCACTTTCCGAACGATGTTCCATAAAACATTGCCGAGTTTGATTTTACGAAAGATGTTTCGGAAAATGTTGTTGAGCTTTAATTTTACGAAAGTTATTTCGCGAAATGTCATCAATTTAGTTTTACTAAAGCTGTTTCATAAAATTTTGTTGAGTTTAATTTTATGAAATTTGTTACGTAAGGGTGTTTGCGAGCATAGTTTTTAAGGTAGTTGTTCTGTAAAATGTTATTGGGTTTGGCCGTACAAGAGCTGTTCTTGGAAAACTCACGTTTTGCAGCGTTCTGCGGATTTATTTTCTGGGTTTTAGTATCAGAAACTCCATCTGTTAGGAGCTTGATTTATTGCGCCTTCAACTTAATCAGAAATTTCTTGTTTTCCGCAGGATTGATCCAAGGAAGTTTTGAGTATTTTTTTCCGCAATAAGCTCAGTATGGAAATATCGAGAATTCGATGATTATGTTACCATAGAAGCGACTCTTAAGTATTTTACAAAACATTAGGTTTTAGAACGTTTTAACAGTAAGGGAGACGATCTCCCATTTTGCTTTGTCTCATCTTCGTCAACCGTTTTTAGGTTTTGAGTGATTTTTAAGAAATCAACTTCATTTCTTCGAAAGTTATCCGAAGAAGTACAGCCGTGGGGGTTGCGTACCCGACTTCCTATTCTTCTTGTTTCTGCGAGTAACCTAGGGTTTCTCCGCGACTTCGGGAGGTTGAAGCGAGTTTTCTGTCTCCAAAGACGCTAACGGAAATTATTTGGAAGAAGTAGGTGAGTTGTGTACCCAATTTGCTGTGCTTCTTTTATCCGCGAGTAGGATAGGGGTTTTCCGCAATTTTTGGGAGGGGAAGTGTTGGGGTCAAAAACGGTATTCTCGAAATCAGAAATTAAAAAATCATGTTTCTATACGAATGGAGTCTCGAAATCAACTTAACGAAAGTCTCTGGGCCAAAACTCGAAAGAAAGGAACACGGATCAGCCAACTCGCCTGTACGGCGAATTTGACTGTAGCGAGTTGGACGCACAGACCAACCAACTCGCCCATATGGCGAGTTGGAGAAGGCCAACTCGCCATACGCCGAGTTGGTCAGCATGGACCAACCAACTCACCCGTATAGCAAGTTGGACAGGGCCAACTCGCCATACGTGCGAGTTGGTCAACACGGATCAACCAACTCACCATTCGAGCGAGTTGGTCAGCCCGGAACAACCAACTCGCCCGTATGGAAAGTTGGACAAGGCCAACTCGCTATACGGGTGATTTGTTCAGCATGGATCAACCAACTCGCCATACGGGGCAGTTGGATTGCATGACACGACCAACTCGCTGTACAGGCGAGTTGGTAGGCACGACACAGCCAACTCGCCCGTATGGCAAGTTGGGCAAGGCCAACTCGTCCAACGGGCGTGATAGATGACACGAGCAATCTGACTCGTTCGTTCGGCAAGTCGGATCAATCGAGTTTCACCTTGTCCTCGTTAAACTCCCTATTTCGTTACTTGATCAAACTTATCTTTGTTCCGTCTCAATTGGGATTGACATTGGAACCTTACCGAAAGAACTCTTTTTCTCGAGAAAGGATCTGGTCAATCGTATGAGATGGTAACGGTTAACTAAACACCTAGAGTCACACCGAGAAAGATCCTAACTCTCGGATGACATCGTCTTAATAATTTTATCTCGATGAATTCGTGGAAGCGCCTAAGTTAGAAAACGGCCCGACGAGGTCAAAATCTCGGCTAAAGGCCCACTCGCGATTTTATCCGAAATCAAGCCCAAACTTCATGATGGTCTATCTTCTATTTTGCAGGAAAGGATAAATGTTAAGTTTGAAGGGATAAATGTCAAGATCGAATGATAAATGTTAGTTTCCGAAGATAATCATGAAGATTAAGGAAAAAAAGGAATATTTCCGCGAAGCGATAAATTCGACCAAGGGCAGAAGGGGAAACAGCAAACCACCTCTAGAGGAATATATAAGGACTTCGAGGGTGGTGATGCAGAAGAAACACAAAAATCTCTACTCAGAGCAAACATAGCTTAGCACTTAGAGCATTTTGGCAACCTTACGTTTTTGTTATTCGAGCTGCAACTCAATTAGGATTTTGCAGTCTTAGGTTATTAAAAATAGGGATCTCACCGACACCTCTCGTAGCCGAGGCTCCTATCATGTTGTAAACGCTCATACACAAATTCAGAATAAGACATATACTTGCTCTCTTTTCGATTGTCACTTTGTTTTTCAATATTTACTTCGTATTCTGACTGATTGGCGTGTGGTTCAGCAGATATCCGGGACCTCTGGGAAACTAGGGTTTACCTTGCGTTCCTAATTCAACAGAAATCGACAGTGCAAATTTTGGTTCCCACAGTTTGACGCTAGAAGGAGGGGGACATTTCAGATTATCTAACTCAAAAAACCACCAAGTGCTTAAGACATAGAATGCCCGACAAAACGGAAAGTTGTGTCATCACTTTCAAGGAAAGAGCCACAGCTAACTTGGTCAAATTTCTCAACGCCTCCTTGTCATCCAGCTAACGGTCCAGGATATCGACGTCGTAAGGATATTAGTCGACAACGGAAGTTCGGCCAACTTTGTATTTAAAGACACGCTCGAACGAATGAAAGTCGACTTATCCAAAATCGCGGCAGATCCAAACCCAATAGTAGGGCTTTCAGGGGAAGCTACCATGACTCACGGCACAATCAACCTCTCCGTAAAAGCCGGAAGGGTGTCAAGAGTCGTGGAGTTCCTGGTCATCGATCGACCTACGGCCTACAACGCAATCGTCGGGACCCCATGGTTGAAGTCGATGCAAGCAATCCCATCAACATATCATATGTGCATCAAGCTCCCAACCCCGCGCGGAATCGAGACCATCTGGGGAGATCGTAGAATCTCACGAGTTTGCTTCACTACACAGTCGAAACGGAGGAATCCATTAGCTGAATTTCATTTAAAAATAAAAAGAAATCGTCTGCCATTGATAACACGCCATAACAAGACGATACTGAAGTCTTTTGGCAGTCGCGAGCAGCCAAAGCTTTGGATGGGAAACGAAAACCAACCTGCGACCCCGTCGTCTCGGTATGTCTAGATGAAGCATTCCCAGATCGTTGTGTAGAGATCAGTGCAAACCTGAGCGAGTCTCTGAAAATCGAGCTTATAGTTTATCTAAAGGAAACTCGCACACATTCGCATGGACCGCGAAAGATATACCAGGGATCGACATCAACGTCACATGTCACGCGGTCAACGTTGAGCCAACTTTCAAGCTGTTAAAAAAAAGAAGAAGAAAATTGGGGCCAGAAGGCGCCGAAGCGGTCAAGATCGAGGTCGAAAAACTCCTCAAAGTCGGATCCATAACAGAGGTCAGGTATCCCATTTGTCTCTCTAACCTGGTAGTCGTCAAAAAGAATAACGGGAAATGGAGAGTCTGCGCCGATTTTACTGATCTCAATAAAGAATGCCCAAAGGATAGCTTCCCACTGCCACACATCGACCGCTTGGTCGAAGGAACTGCAGGGAACAAAATCCTTTCCCTTATGGACGCCTTCTCTGGGTATAATCAGATTAGAATGAATCCCGACGATCAAGAAAAAAAACGCATTCATAACTGACCGCGGTACTTACTGTTACAAGGTAATGCCATTCGGTCTGAAGAATGATGGCACAACTTATCAACGAATCGTCAACCGAATGTTCTCAGTACAACTCGGAAAAACAATGGAGGTTTACATCGACGACATGCTCGTAAAATCGCTCAAAAAAAGAGATCATATCGCCCATCTTCGAGAATGATTCGAAAGGCTAAAACTCCACAATATGAAACTAAATCCTGCAAAGTGCAGGTTCGCAGTGGCGTCGGGAGAATTCCTGGGCTACCTCGTGACCTACCGTGGGATTGAAGCTAACCCAAAACAGATTACCGCGCTGATCCTAAAGGCTTCCCCAAGAACGAAACGAGAGGTACATAGATTAGCCGGCAGGGTAGAGGCGTTAATCAGGTTTTTCTACAAATCAACAGATAAATGTTTGCCCTTCTCCGACACTCTGAAGGGGAACAAGAAATTTGAAGGGACCGAGGAATGCGAAAAAGCTTCCCAACAGTTGAAGCATTACTTAGCAACTCCCCTGGTACTCTTGAAACCTGTAGAAGGAGAACCGCTCTTCCTGTACATCGCCGTATCAACCACGGCAGTAAGCGGCATCCTTATCCGAGAAAAATGCGGCGAGCAAAAGCCCATTTTCTACGTGAGTAAAACTCTGATTGACGCAGAGACACGCTACCCAATGATCGAAAAACTGGCACTTGCGGTAGTAATGTCAGCACGAAAGCTAAGGCCATACTTCCAGTCCCATACAATCGCAGTACTCACATCATTCCCACTGCGGGCTATCTTGCTCAGTCCCAGTCAATCTGGGATATTGGCAAAAATGGGCGATCGAACTAAGCGAATACGACATCGAATATAGAGTAAAAACCTGCACAAAATCACAAGTAATCGCTGATTTCTTAGTAGAACTCCCTGCGTGGTGCACGGCCAACCGAGAACCCAAATTGACATGGACCCTCCATGCCGACGGATCTCATCCAAGCAAGGTTCTGGGATAGGAATCCGACTCGTGTCGCCAATGGGGGAAATACTGGAACAATCATTCCGACTAATCTTCCACGCCACGAACAACGAGGCTGAATACGAAGCCCTGATCGCAGGGTTACGATTGGCACACGGCTTGAAAATACGCAGCATTCACGCCTACTGTGACTCCCAACTCGTGGCAAGTCAATACAGCGGGGAGTACGAAGAAATAGACGAAAGAATGGACGCCTACTTAAAACTCATTCGATAATTATCTCAAAGCTTTGTCCAGTTTGCGCTCACTCAGGTTCCGAGAGCCGAAAATGCTCAGGCCGACGCCCTAGCCGCCCTAACATCCAGTTCGGACCCAGGTTTAAGCAGGGTGATTCCCATAGAATTCATAGAACGTCCTAGCGTCAGACTACCCATGGTCATAAACCTAATCGACTCTCCCGACAGCGATACCGAAGAAGTCGATGACCAAACCATGCAAGAATCTGGGCCGATAGAATACGGATTGAACGAACCTTGGACAAAGGCAATCCTTGCGTATATTGCCAATGGTGAACTCCCGACAGAAAAATGGGCCGTCCGAAAGATTAAAACCCAAGCCGCGCTATACGTCTTGGTTGACGGAGAACTATACAAGTGGAGATTCTCAGGGCCACTTATGACCTGCGTAGAAGCAGAAAGGGCACAAAAGATAATGGAAGAAGTCCATTCTGGTTCCTGTGGAAATCACTCTGGCGGAAGATCTCTGGCAGTCAAAATAAAACACCACGGACATTACTGACCAACAATGATCAAAGACTGCGAAGACTTTGCACGGAAATGCAAAAAGTGCCAAAGGCACGCCCCAACTATTCGTCAACCATCAGAGGTACTCTCATCAATCTCGGCACCATACCCATTCATTTGATGGGCGATTGACATAGTCGGGCCTATGTATAGGTCGAAACAAAAAAGGTTCTTGCTGGTCTTGACAGACTTCTTCTCAAAATGGGTGGAAGCAGACTACTGCGCAAGCATTAAGGATGCTCAAGTCGAAAGTTTCGTATTGAAAAATATCATTTTACACGGAGTCCCGTACGAAATCGTAACAGACAATGGGTCTCAATTCATTTCGACTAGATTAGAGGCCTTCTGCGAAAAATGGAAGATTCGACTAACAAAGTCAAACCCTAGATACCCACAATTCATTTAGACTAGATTAGAGTCCATCCTAGATGAGCTCAAAAAACGCTTAGACGCCAATAAGTGTAGATTGGGCGACGAACTTGAAGGAGTCCTATGGTCACATCGTACAACTCCGAGACGTGCGATGGGAGAAACCCCGTTCACCCTCGTATACGAACAAGAGTGCATGATTCCAGCGGAGGTAGAGTTTCCCGGAGTGCGCAGAAGGTTACTTCTAGAATGTGAAGAGTCAAACAATCTGATGCTGCTCGACGAGCTCGACCTGATCAACGAACGCTGGGATCAGGCACTTATATGAATCCAAAATTATCTACATGCGGCTGCAAAGTACTATAACACTAACCGTACGAAGCCGCAGATTCAAAGAAGGTGACCTAGTCCTTCGAAAAGGTTTCCAGAACACCGCCGAACGGAACACTGGAAAACTCGAAGCAAACTGGGAAGGACCCTACAAAATAATAAAAATCGTCCGACCGGGCTTGTGTGAAATCACGAGTATGCAGGATATCAAAATTCAGAGAACTTGGAATGCGATTCACCTCAAGAAATACTACCACTAAAACAAAAATAAACAATGTCTCATACGAGACTGTGAATTCAATCATCCTCTGCACGCAGAACCTCAATTTCACAAGGCATCCCCTCCGCATTCGGAACCGCCTCGTCAGCACCTTCCTTGGCTGCAGTACTCTGACCGTTGGCACCGTCCGAGCAATGTGGGAAGATACATTTGTATTTCAGGCTTGTGTGGATCATGTCAAAGTCCCCTCTGCGAACAGAAAGCTTGGAATTCTCATCTCGTGGGGACGGAGGCGCATCACCATTAAAAAACTGGACCTATTGCATCCCTCCCTCGATCCTCACCAGCGCCAAGTCCCTAACGTGGACAACCGCCAACGAATCAAGGAAGTCAGTGATTCTTTCCAGAAGGGTCCGAAACTTGGCAGCAACAACCTCCGGGGCCTCGTCGATCGCACCAACCGACGATCCCTCCTCACTCTTGATCTTACAGTTTAGTCAGCGCAGCTCCGAAGACTTAGGAATCTTCGCCTCTTTCGATTTAAGCAACGACCTAGCAGTCTTTCCAAGATCCCGCTCCAACTCACCGATCTGAGACTCGAAGTGGGCTATCGCAAGGAGTGGGCATCCTCGATAATCGTCAACCTCCCTTCAAGTTGCAACTATTTCTCTCGCGATTCCGCCAACTCCTTAGCAAGACGGCCGGCCTCCGAATTGCACTCACGGATCATCCCATCGATCAATGAGACAAACTAGGAAAAAAGGGAAAGAATCAGTCGATGCACGGAAAGGAGAAAGAAACGAAAAAGGAAGAAGATATTTTCAAACTATACCTTAGCACTATGTTTGGAAACCATCGAGGCAGAGAGTCAGTCAGGCTCCTTGGTGTATCTCCTCTTCTTACACGCGTCTGGGTTAACGCAGGCTCTGTAACGACCCTTCGTCGTAAAAGCCGGGATCGTGCTAGGCACAGACAATCCCAAGACCATCGTCTTCTTGACTGGGGGAGGACGAATTGATTCCTGAACCAGCTCCATATCGACAACCTGAACCGGGGTCGTAGAGGAACCCGACGGTTGAATACGTGCAGGGTTCACTATCTCCTCGGACTCACTACGAGCTAACTCATTCTGGAAAGCAAGGAATTCTGTAATATGAACCAGAACGGCTCCAACTGTAGGAAGACCCAACGGATTTGCACAAGCAGCATTTCCCATTTCGACATCATCACTCCTCTGAAGGTAGCTGGAAGAAAACATTTTGGCGGGAAAGTTTTTTCTCTAAGAAGCAAAATAAACTTGAGGAAATTAGAGAGTGTGTGGAGAAAATGTGAAAGGGGAGGCTATATTTATAGAGAAAAACAAAGAATGAAGGATTCTCCGCATTAAAATAATCGGAAAAGACTTTTTGAGAAAAAATAATCATTACCGCAGATTTCGATTAAACACCCTCACTCGCCCACAAGAATCGTGCCCGAAACTCGCGAGCTGGGGGCTAACTGTTGGGATCAAAAACAGTATTCTCAAAATCAGCATCTAAAAAAATAGTGTTTCTATACGAATGCAGTCTCGAAATCGACTTAACGAAAATCTACTGGCCAAAACTCGAAAGAAGGGAACAAGGATCACCCAACTCGCCATACGGGAGAGTTGGTCAGCATGGACCAACCAACTCGCCCATATATCGAATTGGACAAGGCCAACTCGCCATATGGGCGAGTTGGTCAGCACGGATCAACCAACTCGCCCGTACGGCAAGTTGGACTGTCCAACTCGCCATACGGGCCAGTTGGATGGCATGACACGACCAACTCGCCGTACAGGCGAGTTGGTAGGCACGACACGGCTAACTCACCCGTATGGCGAGTTGGACAAGGCCAACTCGTCAAACAGGCGAGTTAGATGACATGAGAAATCTGACTCGTTCATTCGGAAAATCGGATCAATCCAGTTTCACCTCGTCCTCTTTAATCTCCCTCTTTTGATACTGGATCGAACTTATCTTTGTTCCGTCTCAATCGGGATTGACATTGGAACCTTACCGAAAGAATTCGTTTTCTTGAAAAAGGATCGGGTCAATTGTATGAGATGTTAACGGTTAACTAAGCACCTAGAGTCACACATCTCATACAAAAGATCCTAACTCCCAGACGACGTCGTCTTAATAAAGTTATCTCGATGAAATCGTGGAAATGCCTAAGTAAGAAAACGGCCTGGCGTGGTCTAAAGCTTGGCTAAGTCCAACTCGCGATTTTATCCGAAATCAAGCCCAAACTTTCTGATGGTTTATCTTATATTTTGAAGAAACGGATAAATGTTAAGTTCAAAGGGATAAATGTCAAGATCATAGCATATATGTTAAGTTTCCGAAGATAATCATGAAGATTGAGGAAAAAAGGGAATATTTCCGCAAAGCTATAAATTCGACCAAGGGCGGTAGGGGAAAGAGCAAACCGCCTCTAGAGGAATATATAAGGACTTTGAGGGTGATGATGCAGAAGACACACGAAAATCTCTACTTAGAGCAAACATAGCTTAGCACTTAGAGCATTTACGCAACTTTCCGTTTTTGTTATTCGAGCTGCGACTCAATTAGGATTTTGCAGTGTCAGGTTATAAGAACTAGTGATCTCGCTGACAGCTCTTGTAGCCAAGGCTCCTATCCTGTTGTAAACGCTCATATGCAAATTCAGAATAAGAAATCTACTTGCTCTCTTTTCGATTTTTATTTTGTTTTTCAATATTTACTTCGTATTCTGACTGATTGGCGTGTGGTTTAGTAGATATCTGGGACCTATGGGAAACTAGGGTTTACCCTGCGTTCCTAATTCAACGGAAATCGACAGTGCAAATTTTGGTTCCCACAAAAAGTTTTATTGAAAGTCTTTCGGAAACGTCTTTTGGTCAAACCCTTACGCGCTGAGATTTCTCTAACTCAGTAATAAGAAGAACGTTACGGGGTTGGATAGATTTTATCATTGCCCTTTGTGTTTAGAGGGAGAAATCGCAAGCTCGTTTCAGTTCTTTTCCTATGGCAGAAGGTCGCGACTAAGTTTTTCGATTTTGTTGAACACTACGGCGTTTGCGTAAGCGTTGGCCATAGGATCAGTCAGTGCTGCGAGTTTATCTATCATATATCCATACATTGTTTCAATAAAGCGTTTTGCGGCTATGAGTTAGAGTAATCCTTACCCCCTCCTTCTGGCGCCAAACTGTGGGAACCAAAATCCGCACTGTCAATTTCGTTAAATTAGGAACGCAGGCTAAACCCTAGTTTCCCAGAGGTTCTGGATATCTCCTAAACCACACGCCAATCATTCAGAATACAAAGTGAATATTGAAAATTAAGTAAGAATCGAAAGAGAGCAAATAGATGTTTTATTCCGAATTTGCGTATGAGCGTTTACAACTTGATAAGAGCCTAGGCTATGAGAGCTGTCGGCGAGATCCCTAGTTCTAATAACCTAAGACTGGAAAATCCTAGTTGATTCGCAGCTCGAATAACAAAAATGGAAAGTTCCCTAAATGCTCTAATTGCTAAGCAATGTTTGCTTTAAGTGGAGATTTTCTTGTGTTCACTGCATCATCACCCTTGAAGTCTTTATATACTCCTCTAGAGGTGGTTTGCTCTTTCCCCTTCCGCCCTTGGTCGAATTTATCGTTTCGCGGAAATATTCTTTTTTTCCTCGATCTTCATGATTATCTTCGAAAACATAACATTTATCATTCTATCTTGAAATTTATCTTTCGAACTTAACATTTATCCCTTCCTGCAAAATAAAAGATAAACTGTCACAAAGTTTGGGGTTTATTTTGGAAAAAACCGCGAGTGGGCCTTTAGCCGAGTTTTAGACCTTGTCAGGGGGTTTTATGACTCAGGCGTTTCTACGATTTTATCGAAAGAGAATTACTAAGGCGAAGTCGTTCGAGAGTTATTATCTTTCGTATAGGGTGTGTGACTCTAGCTATTTAGTTAACCATTATCGTCTCATACGATCGACCCGATCCATTCTTGAGAAAACGAGTTCTTTCGGTAAAGTTCCAATCTCAATCCCGATCGAGACGGAACAAAGATATGTTTGATCAAGTATAAAAATAGGGAGTTTAACGAGTATGAGGTGAAACTAGATTGATTTGATTCGACTTGCCGAACGATCGAGTTTAATTGCTCGTGCCATCTAACTCGCTCGTTCGGCGAGTTGGCCTTCTCCAGCTCGCCGTACAGGTGAGTTGGTCGTGTCGTGCCGTTCAACTCGCCAGTATGGCGAGTTGGTTGGTCCGTTCCGTCCAACTCACCGTACGAGGGAGTTGGTTGGTCTGTGCCGTCCAACACGGCGTACGGGAGAGTTGGTTGGTCTGTTATGTCCAACTCGCTTGTATGGCGAGTTGGTTGGTACGAGCGTCGACCCATTTTGTTTGATTTGTCCATTTGAAAAGTTGGACGTCTTGCTCGGCCATCTTCTCCATTCGGGGAGTTGGATGATCGAGTCCTCTAGTTGTGTCGTCATATTTTCGTTCGGGAATATGTTTACCCGAGGTCTTTGGACAAACTCTTCCTGATGGCTCATTTGCGCAGACCACTCCTTTGTGGTCAGTCAAGCTTTGACCTCCATTTTTTCTGTTCCCCTTTTTCCGAGTCATTTTCAAAAGAATGCATTTTCCTGGTAGGTTTTTTACGTTGATTCCGTCGTAACCGATTTTGACCCCAACAATTACTTGCTACCAGTATATATATATATATTTACCTAGCTTAGTCTTTAGAAATAAGAAATCTATTGTGTGTCATTGTTCTCTGTGGATTTGATCCCTAACTACTACACCTTATCTCTCTTGACAAGATTATTATTTTTTGTGTTAGGATTAAGGGTTAATTTGACAGTTGTTTGTTTACCGAAAGAACTCGTTTTCTCGAGAAATGATCAGGTCAATCGTATGAGATGGTAACGGTTAACTAAACACCTAAAGTCACACGTCTCATAAGAAAGATCCTAACTCTCAGACGACATCATCTTAATAATGTTATCTCGATGAAATCGTGGAAATGCCAAAGTCAGAAAACGGCCTGTCGTGGTCTAAAGCTTGGCTAAGGCCCACTCGCGATTTTATCCGTAATCAAGCCCAAACTTTCTGACGATTTACTTATATTTTGCAGGAAAGGATAAATGTTAAGTTCAAAGGGATAAATGTCAAGTTCAAAGGATATATGTTAAGTTTCCGAAGATAATCATGAAGATTGAGGAAGTAAAAGGAATATTTCCGCAAAGCGATAAATTTGAGCATAGGCAGTAGGGGAAAGAGCAAACCGCCTCTAGAGGAGTATATAAGGACTTCAAGGATGATGATGCAAAAGACACACGAAAATCTCTACTCAGAGCAAACATAGCTTAGCACTTAGAGCTTTTAGGCAACTTACCATTTTTGTTATTCGAGCTGCGACTCAATCAGGATTTTGCAGTCTTAGGTTATTAGAACTAAGGATCCCGCCGACAGCTCTCGTAGCCGAGGCTCCTATCCTGTTGTAAACGCTCATACGCAAATTCGGAATAAGACATCTATTTTCTCTCTTTTCGATTTTCACTTTGTTTTGCAATATTTACTTTGTATCCTGACTGATTGGCGTGTGGTTTAACAGATATCCGGGACCTATGCGAAACTAGAGTTTACCCTGCGTTCCTAATTCAACGGAAATCGACAATGCGAACTTCGGTTCCCACAATAAGTTTTATTGATAAGTTTTCGGAAACATCTTTTGGTCAAACCCTTGCGCGGTGAGATTTCTCCAACTCAGTAATAAGAAGAACCTTACGGGGTTGGATGGATTTTATCATTGCCCTTTGTGTTTAGAGGAAGGAATCGCGATAAATGTGGGAACCAAAATTCGCACTGCCGATTTCCGTTGAATTAGGAACGTACGGTACGCCCTAGTTTCCCAGAGGTGCTGGCTATCTGCTAAACTACACGCCAATCAATCAGAATACGAAGTAAATATTGAAAAAAAAAGTAAGAATCGAAAAGAAAGCAAATAAATGTCTTATTCCGAACTTGCGTATGAGCGTTTACAACAGGATAAGAGCCTAGGATATGAGAGCTGTCAGCGAGATCCCTAGTTCTAATAACCTAAGACTGAAAAACCCTAGTTGATTCGCAGCTCGAATAACAAAAATGGAATGTTCCCTAAATGCTCTAAGTGCTAAGCTATGTTTGCTATGAGTGGAGATTTTCTTGTGTGCTCTTCATCATCACCCTTGAAGTCCTTATATACTCCTCTAGAGGCCGTTTGATCTTTCCCCTTCTACCCTTGGTCGAATTTATCGTTTCGCGGAAATATTCCTTTTTTCCTCGATCTTCATGATTATCTTCGGAAACTTAACATTTATCATTCGATCTTGACATTTATCCCTTCTAACTTAACATTTATCCCTTCCTATAAAATAAAAGATAAACCGTCACAATGTTTGGGCTTGATTTCAGATAAAATCGTGAGTGGGCCTTTAGCCGAGCTTTAGACCTCGTCGGGCCGTTTTATGACTTAGGCGTTTCTACGATTTTATCGAAAGAGGATTGCTAAGATGACGTCGTCCGAGAGTTATGATCTTTCGTATGGGGCGTGTGACTCTAGGTGTTTATTTAAACGTTATTGTCTCATACGATCGACCCGATCCTTTCTTGAGAAAACGAGTTCTTTCGGTAAAGTTCCAATGTCAATCCCGATCGAGATGGAACAAAGACATGTTAGATCATGTATCAAAAGAGGGAATTTAACGAGTACAAGGTGAAACTAGATTGATTTGATTCAACTTGCCGAACGAGTGAGTCGAATTGCTCGTGCCATCTAACTCGCCCGTTCGACGAGTTGGCCTTGTCAAGCTCGACGTACGGGCAAGTTTGTCTTGTCGTGTCTACCAACTCACCTGTACGGTGAGTTGGCCTTGTCCAACTAGCTATACGGGCGATTTGGTCGTGTCGTGCCATCCAATGGCGAGTTAGTTGGTCCGTTCCGTCCAAATCGCCGTACGGCGAGTTGGTTGGTCCGTGCCGTCCACCTCTCCCGTATGGCGAGTTGGTTGGTCTTTTCCGTCCAACTCACCCGTATGGCAAGTTGGTTGGTCCGTGCCGTCCAACTCGCCGTAAGGGCGAGTTGGTTGGTCTGTTCCATCCAACTCGTCTGTATGGCGAGTTGGTTGGTCCGAGCGTTAACCCATGTGGCTTGATTTGTCCATTCGACAAGCTGGACGTCTTGCTCAGCCATCTTTTCCGTTCGGGGAGTTGGATGATCGAGTTCTCTAGTCGTTTCATCATATTTCCGTTTGGGGATACGTTTACCCGAGGTCTTTGGACAAATTCTTCCTGATGACTCATTTGCGCAGACCGGTCCTTTGTGGTCAGTCAAGATTTGACCTAAATTTTTGTCGTTCCCCTTTTTTCCGAGTCATTTTCAGAAGGAACGCATTTTCCCGGTAGGTTATTCACGTTGATCCGTTGTAACCGATTTTGAGCCCAACAATTACTTGCTACCAATATATATAGTTACCTAGCTTAGTCTATCGAAATAAGAAATCTCTCTTGATAAGAGTATTATTGTGTGTGTTAGGATTAAGGGTTAAATTGACAGTTGTTTGTTTAGGATATTAATACCCTCTTAGAACATAAAAACACACACACGTCACCTGTCGACGTGTTTTCTGTTAGAGATATCCTTAGCGGCGGTCCTTTCAATTAAAATTCCTTTTCTGTGAAACGAATTTGTGCGGCGGTTGCATAACTTTAATCTCGAGCTCAGCTTTAAACATTAGTGGAGGAAGAACCGGATCCAACAATTGACGAATACGTTCCATATGATTTGCCAATGTAGAGGGAGAGGGAAAGGTCTCCCAATAATAAAAAAGTTTCCGTCGAAGAGGAAGATGTTTCTACTGCCGGGGTGGAGTTGCCCACGAATGACTGTTTTCATTCCTATTTCCAAATGAGGCCGGCGCAAGTTGAACCGGAGCCCACCACCAGGGTTTGGTGCTGAAGATCCAGAACTTGGCACTGATTTCCTGGATTCTCTCGGGATCCCTTTCGACCAGCTATCCGCTAGTAGCTAGCTCGCCAGATCGAGGAAGTTTGTGGAAGCCTCACGGATTTGTATGGGGGTTAGTTTCATACTTAATTAATTTTTGTGGTAAAGTTATTTTTTAATCACTTAGCTGTTTTTTCTTGTAGGGCCTCCATATGAAAATGACATGCTTACGGCAAGTTGCTTTGAGGCGCAAACGGCTCACTTTAGGGCCGAGAGGGATGAAATGGAGGTTGCTCACTTGAAGAGCGAGGCTGAGTCGTGCTTTCTTTGTGAGATGGAGTTGGCGTCGAAGAAAGCCTCGGATCTTCGTCGTGAACACATGGAAGGGAAGAGGGAAATGGCTGTGATCCTGAACAATCGCTTTATTAGGTTTGCGACTGACATTGACAAGCTGAAGAAGACTCAGAAGTTCTTCAGTGACTACCGTGAGTGTCAGGGATCCATGGGCGCTATATGGCGCACGCAAGCCCCTGACTACTCCTATGATGCTGAAATGGCAAAGATGTTGAGGCATATGGGCAGCTATGCAAGTGTGGAGTCATTGATCCCTCAGATTGAAGAGCGAGTATGGGAGCATTAGTCTCCGATTCCTGTCTCTTAAGATTCGGATGAGGTTAGACATGTCGTTCCGGGTGAGGATAGCGAGGTAGACCAACCTCTGACCCCGCTCGGTGTCAGTGATTACTCGATTGGGGGTCGATGTCCAGTATATTTTTCTTAGACACATGAAGGGTGTTTGTATTTGAGCGGAGTGTGTTCCCTCTTTCTGTTATTTTATTGGTATGCATCGCACTTGTCCCTTGGTCAAAAAAATATGTTGGAACTTTTTTGCATTTTGGTCAAAAAAACTTGTGTGATCTTGCGACTGGGTGTATATTGGTTGAAAGTGTTAGAGGTTTTGTTAACCATCGAGTCGTTGGATTTCTTTTTCATATGATTTTTGTTTCCGGGTTATACGTTATTTGTTTGTTCTTACTTAGACTTTTTTGGCAAATCGTGGATTGCCGGTTTGGTCGTAAAGTAATTAGCGAGATTAAGCATTATTGCGATTCAAGAGATTTGCGAGTCCTTTAGAATTCATATTGACTTATCTTATTATCAAAAAAAATAAATTATCAAGTACAAGGGTGAATATTTTAAACTGTGGGCATATACGAGTTACGTAAACATACCCACTCCCCACCTTTTTGGAGAGGGGACAGCTGAACTTATCTTGGGACGAGTTTCCTACGTACCCCTTTCGGGGATCTAGCCATCTTGTGGTTCAGTTTGTTTCCGTGAGTGTTTTACTCATTTGGTGTGGTTGCGTCATCGTCCTAGTCGCGTTGACTGTTACTGGATCAGTGGGTTTTTTTCCGGTTTGTTAGAGGCTTCTGGATGTCTTTTTCAGGAGCGTTTTCAGTCTGTAGCTGAGTTATCTTCGTATGCTTGGGTTTAGCCATGGATGTGGTCATGATTTTCATCAGCTTGTGTTCTTCCAGGAAGCATAGTCGGACTGTTTTTGGCATCACCAGATTGCTGTGGTTCAGTTTGAAGTTGGGAAATTGATACACATGTGATAGGTCGATGGGATTGTCTTCATGGTGTTTATCCTAGGTGTTTCCATGATCACATTGTAGATGGCCGAATGATCAACGACTGAAAAGTAGAGGAATTTATTGGTTTCCTTGGCCATGAACGAGAGTTTAATCGATCTGAGAGTCATTAACGTTGTGTCGGAGAATCCAGTCAGTGGTATCGGTGTTGGTATGACTTCAGACAGATCGACGATCATCCCTTTGAGGGTAGCGTGGAAGAAAACGTCGATGGTGCTTCCCATGTCTACAGGAAACTGACGAGTTTTAGATCCTTTATTACGAGATCGATCACGAGTGGGTGGTTGTGAGGCTTGTCAATTCCGATGGTTTCATGTTCCTCAAAAGTGATAGTGTCATTTGGAACGTCGATGGGCGGAGACCAGTATGTGCTTGAATTGACCTTCCATTGATAAAACTTTATTGACGAGACAATGTCTTGAGAGTATTGTGACCCTCCGATGATCATGTTTACTCTGCGACAATTAATGTTGTTGCCTCTGTCATCTGGTCTTTTTCTGTGTTTTCCGCTCTCGTCCGACAGGTTCCCTTGAGGAGTGTTTCCAGCTGGCAGGGTTTGGTCAGTTTTTGGTGGGAGGTCAGTGTTGTGGATGAGATCTTTTATGCTGGTCACTTCAGATATTCTCCTGCGAGTAGTTTTGCCGTTAACCTGGCACCAAGAACGTTTCAGTTCGCGGTGGAGTAACCCCTGGTTTGGTGAAACTCGCAGAAGTTATTTTTGTCGTATGACGTCGGGTCCATGTGTTTGCCGACGTTCTTCCCTGTTCTAGTGTGGTGTTAAAGGCACAGTTATGCGACTTGGACGTCTTTCCCCTCGTGGTAGACGTACTTGTCCTTATGAGAGGTTTTATTTTTTGACCTCTCTCTGATACTACGTCCTTCGAAGATGCTTTCGTTAGTTTGTGTTTCTGCAACAATACTTTCATCTTCTGTTAGATGATGATGTCTTATGGAGGGCATCTTGGATTGTGCGTGATTTTTCGAGAGATACGCACTTCCTGAACTTGCACTTGTACCAGACCGACTTCCTGAGCGTGTCTATAGGTAAATTGTCGCTGATCCCGTTGACTCTTTATATGAAGAATTTGAATCTGTTCATGAAGTCTCGGAGAGGTCTGTCTTTGTTGGGGTCAAAAACGGTATTCTCGAAATCAGCATCTAAAAATCGTGTTTGTATACGAATGCAGTCTCGAAATCGACTTAAGGAAAGTCTCCGGGCTAAAACTCGAAAGAAAGGAACACGGATCGGCAAACTCGCCCGTACGGCGAGTTGGACGGCACGGACCGACCAACTCTCCTGTATGGCGAGTTATACAAGGCCAGCTCGCCATACGGGCGAGTTGGTCAGCCTGGACCAATCGACTCGCCCGTATGGCGAGTTGGATAAGGCATACGGGCGAGTTGGTCAGCACGGATCGGCCAACTCGCCCGTATGGCTAGTTGGACAAGGCTAACTCGCCCGTACGACGAGTTGGACTGTCCAACTCGCCATAGGGGCATACGGGCGAGTTGGATGGCATGACATGAACAACTTGCCGTATGGGCCAGTTGGTGGGCACGACATGGCCAACTCGCCAAACGGGCGAGTTAGATGGCACGAGCAATCCGACTCGCTCATTCGGAAAGTCGAATCAAATCAATCGAGTTTCACCTCGTCCTCGTTAAACTCCCTCTTTCGATACTTCGCACACACTCGCATGGACCGCAGAAGATATGCCAGGGATCGATATCAACGTCACATGTCACGAGCTCAACGTTGACCGACTTTCCAGCCCGTTAAACAAAAAAGATGAAAATTAAGGCCAGAACGCGCCGGAGCGGTCAACGTCAAGGTTAAAAAACTCCTCAAAGTCGGGTCCATAACAAAGGTCAGGTATCCCGATTGGCTCGCTAACTCGGTAGTTGTCAAAAACAAGAACGGGAAATGGAGAGTCTGCGTCGATTTTACCGATCTCAATAAAGCATGCCCAAAGGATAGCTTCCCACTGCCACATATCGACCGCTTGGTTGAAGCGACCGCATGGAACAAACTCCTATCCTTTATTGACGCCTTCTATTGGTATAATCAGATTAGAATGAATCCCGACGATCAAGAAAATACCGCATTCTTAACCGACCGCGGTACTTACTGTTACAAGGTAATGCCATTCGGTCTGAAGAATGCTGGCGCAACTTATCAATGGCTCGTCATCCGAATGTTCTCAGAACATCTCGGAAAAACAATGAAGGTTTACATCAAAGATATGCTCGAAAAATCCCTCGAAGATATGCAACTAAATCCTGCGAAGTGCAGGTTCGCAGTGGAGTCAGGAGAATTCATGGGCTACCTCGTGACCTACCGTGGGATCGAAGCCGACCCGAAACATATTACCGCGCTGATCGAAATGGCTTCTTCAAGAAAGAAAAGAGGGATACAGAGATTGACCGGTAGGGTTGCAGCACTAAACAGGTTTATCTCACGATCAACGGACAAATGTTTGCCCTTCTATGACACTCTGATGGGGAACAAGAAATTCGAATGGACCGAGGAATGCGAAAAGGCTTTCCAACAGCTGAAGCATTACTTAGCCACTCCCCCGGTACTTCCGAAACCTGTAGAAGGAGAACCGCTCTTCCTGTACATCGCCGTATCAACCACAGCAGTAAGCGGCGTCCTAATCCAAGAAGAACGCGGCGAGCAAAAGCCAATTTTCTACGTGAGCAAAACTCTGCTTGGCGCAGAGACGCACTATCCGATGATGGAAAAACGGGCACTTGCTGTAGTAATGTCAGCACGAAAGCTAAGACCGTACTTCCAGTCCCATTCAATCGCAGTACTCACATCATTCCCACTGCAAACTATCTTTAACAGTCCCAGTCAATCTGGGAGATTGGCAAAATGGGCGATCGAACTAAGTAAATACGACATCGAGTATCGAGCGAAAACCTGCGCAAAGTCACAAGTACTCGCTGATTTCTTAGTAGAACTCCCTGCGGGGTGCACTGCCAGCCGAGAACCTGACTTCACCTGGACCCTCCACGTTGATGGATCCTCATCCAACCAAGGTTCTGGGATAGGAATCCGACTCGTGTCACCAACGGGGGAAATACTGGAACAATCATTCCGACTAATCTTCCACGCCTCAAACAACGACGCTGAATACGAAGCCCTGATCTCAGGATTTTGATTGGCACACGGCTTGAAAATACGCAACAATCATGCCAACTGTGACTTCCAACTCGTGGCAAGCCAATACAGCGGGGAGTACAAAGCCGAGACGAAAGAATGGACGCCTACATAAAACTCGTTCAAGAATTATCTCAAAGCTTCGACCAGTTTGCACTCATCCGGGTTCCGAGAGCCGAAAACGCTCTGGCAGACGCCCTAGCCGCCCTAGCCGCCCTAGCATCCAGTTCGGACCCAGGGTTAAGCAGGGTGATTCCCGTAGAATTCCTAGAACATCATAGCATCGGACAACCCATTGTCATTAACCTAATCGACTCTCCAAACGGCTATATTGGCGAAGTCAATGACCAAACAACACAAGAATCCGGGCTGATAGAATACGGATTCAACGAACCTTAGACAAAGGCAATCCTTGCATATATGGCCAACGGAGAACTCTCGGCAGAAAAATGGGTCCCAAAAGAGTAAAACCCAAGCCGCGCGATACGTCTTGGTTGACGGAGAACTATACAAGTGGATATTTTAAGGGCCACTCATGACCTGCATAGAAGGAGAAAGGGAACAAAATATAATGGAAGAATTCCATTCTGGTTCCTGTGGAAATCACTTTGGCGGAAGATCTCTCGCAGTCAAAATAAAACGCCACGGACATTACTGGTCAACAATGATCAAAGACTGCGAGACTGCGCGGAAATGCGAAAAGTGCCAAAGGCACGCCCCAACTATCCATCAACAAGCATAGGTCCTCTCATCAATCTCGGCACCATACCCATTCATGTGATGGTCGATCACGTAGTCTGGCCCATGCATAGGTCAAAACAAAAAAGGTTCTTGCTGGTCTTGATGTACTTCTTCTCAAAGTGGGTGGAAGCAGACTCCTACACAAGCATTAAGGACGCTCAAGTCGAAAGCTTCGTACGGAAAAATATCGTTTGCAGGCACAGAGTCCCGTACAAAATCGTAACTTACAATGGGTCTCAATTCATTTCTACTAGCTTTGAGGTCTTCTGCGAAAAATGGAAGATTCGACTAACAAATTCAACCCCTAGATACCCACAATGTAATGGCCAGACCGAAGCTACAAATAAAACCATCCTTGATGGACTCAAAAAATGTTTAGACGCCAAGAAGGGTAGATGGGCCGACGAACTTGAAGGAGTCCTATGGTCGCATCGCACAACTCCAAGACGTGCGACGGGAGAAACCTCGTTCGCCTTTGTATACGAAGCAGAGTGCATGATACCAGCGGAGGTCGAGTTTCCCGGAGTGCGCAGAAGGTTACTCCCAGAACGAGAAGAGTCAAACAATCTGATGTTGCTTGACGAGCTCGACCTGATCAACGAACGCCGGGATCAGGCCCTTATATGAATCCAAAATTATTAATAGGCAGCTGCAAAGTACCTTAAAGCTAACGTACGAAGCCGCAGATTCAAAGAAGGTGACCTAGTCCTTCGAAACGTTTTCCAGAACCCTGCCGAACGGAACGCTGGAAAACTCGGAGCAAACTGGGAAGTACCCTACAAAGTAATAAAACTCGTCTGACCAGGCTCGTGCGAAATCGCAAATATGCAGGATATCAAAATTCAGAGAACTTGGAATGTGATGCACCTCAAGAAATACTACCACAAAAACAATGCTTAGTACCGAACTACGAGACGGCTTGATCCCTGAAAAGGGTACATAGGCAGTTCGTCGCAAGACGAGCCCAGCTGTCCCCCCTCATCAAAAAGGGGGGAGTGGTTACGTGTACGTATAGTCGTATACTCACAAAAAAACTCGAAACTCTTCACTTCCGGATTCAATCTTTTTTCGAACGTTCTTAGAAAAACTCCCACAAAATCGACGCAAAAATATCTTCGATGTGGCGAGACATCGCTAACGCTCGAAGGACTCCTTTCTCTGTCTTAAAAACTTCCCAAAATAAAATACTCACATTAACAAACAGTCTATCTACGACTATAAAACACTCACACCTTCTTAACACGTATCCTTCGCGAAGAATCAAAAAGGTAATATCCACCAATAAGTTTATTGCTGATCACAACAAACTCTTAAACGTCCTAAAGAAACTAAGCCATCTAGTCGAGATATCTCTCAAACACCCGACACAAGGGTAATAACGCTATATAAGAATTTTGGTCAGAACTTTGGGGATGCTTAAAAATTTTCCCCAAAGAGATGCTCGATTCCTGCCATATGAGTCACCTAAGCCGAGAACATATCGCAGACTCTAAAAGCGGGACGGAATCAGGTCGAGAACGATACAGGAAACGTAAGTCGGAGTAGTCACCGCACCCCCTAGAACCGTAATTAGACTTAGGTCTTGCCCTAAACCCAGCACACAGGTCCCTAACGTCTCAAGGCATGATATCAAAAAGATACGAGATCGTAAAATAATGTTTCTTCGCCCATATCTAATCGCTCTCGGAACCTTGGAAAAATTTTAAACATCCCGAACGAGCAACGAATAGGACGACCAGCAAAAGAGTTGAGAGCGAGATGACAACTTGAATCCTCTCCTCTAAGTATAAATCTATTCGCCCATAACGATACTAGATAAAACTTAGAAAACAAGGAAAAATTCATTTAAAAAGAGGGGGGTCGCAGAAGCGACTGGGATTCAAAGCCACAAGCAGCCAGTCCCGTGATAAAAAATACATCCACACTCGGCCGGATCAAAACACAAACAGATAACATTGAAATAAACAAAGTCTCATCCGAGACTGCTAACTCAATCGTCCTCCACACGAAGAGCCTCAATTTCACCAGTCATCCCCTCCGCATTCGGAACCGTCTCGCCTGCACCTTCCTTGGCTGCAGTACTCTGATCGTCGACACCGTCCGAGCAATGTGGGAAGATACATTTAGATTTCAGGCCTGCGAGGATCAGGTCAAAGTCCCCTTCCGCGTCCGCTAACTCTGCTCTGCAGACTTAAACAACATCGTCCTCATTGTTATACAGTCCGAGATTGATGAAGGAAATAAATAAAATTTAAAATAAAATTTAAAGAAGTCGAGTTTGTACCTAAGAACAGAGAGAACTTCAAGAACCACTGATCAGGCCTCAATCGATGCTCATGTAGAAGGGGGTGTCGACGTACATTGCTCATGTGTCCGTCGATGATGGTACTCAACTCGTCTTCTTTTATCTTTTCATTTTTGTGACCGGAAATAAATAAAACACAAAAATCAGTAATAATGAAAAATAAACAGATTTACATCTTACCTAACAATTTGCCTCTATTGGGGTCAAAATCGGTCATCGCAAAATCAATAGCTAAAACATTTTGAGGAATATGCCTTCGGTAAATTTGAGCTGGGAATGTCGAAGAAACTACAGCGCATAAGTCGAACCTATTTAACTACGTATACAAGAACAATATTCCGTGTATTTCATCCCGGGAAGAAATGAAAGAGTTTCTATCCAAAAATGAAAAGACCAGAAAAACGTTCATGCGAAAGGTGTTTGTGATAAATGACAAGTTTTACGAAACAATTCCGCAAAAAAAAAGATTTGGAAAGTTTCTGCGGGAAAACCTTATATGAAAATCTATAAGATAATCTTCCGCAAGATAAATTTTGGGAGATCTACACAGAAAAAATTACATAAAACAAACCAAGTAGTTCCAAAAGTTCACGAAGCAATCAACGTAGATAATGAGAATAAAAGAAAGGGGCCAACACTCTCTCATCACTCCATGAGCTCAAATCGCCCACATAGCCACTATCCCATCACTCCACGAGCTCAAATCGGCCACATAGACTCTCTCTCATCATTCCATGAGCTCAAATTCCCCACATAGCCTCTCTCTCATCACTCCAAAAGCTCAAATCCCCCACATAGCCTCACAAGCTTCTTAAATCTCCCACATAGCTCACATGAGTAATAAAATCGCCCATAACATGAGTTCTCTAATCTCCCACATAGCTCTTATGAGTTCTCAAATCGCCGACATAGCTCCCATGAGTCCTCAAATCGCCCACATAGCTCCCAATGAGTCCTTAAATCACACAGATAGTTCATATGAGTCCTCAAACGACCACATAGCTTACATGAGTCCTCATAAGCTCTCATCATATTATCCTTTGAGTCTAGACCGAAATGTATTTCGTTTTGTCCGATTCCGAGCTTTCATTGATATTTTACGAAGAAAACATGTAACACATGTTTTCTTGTAAACTTCAATTCAAACGTAAAAATAATATATGTTAACTTAACACCATCATATCCACGACTTATTGAATTGATTTGGTTCAGTTTTTCAGACCAACGACATATAAAATGGACATCGGGCAAATTGAGGATTTCTCCGAGAATAATTGTAAAAATGCATAAGTCATAAACGGTCCAAAACGACATAAAGTATGACAAAAGCCCACTTATGGTTCAAAACAAGAATAGGACCATAGTACAAAGACGGTTTATACGATTTGGGTAAAGATAAATGGAAAACAGGACACATGCAAGACTTTCAAGATACACATGAAGGTAGAGAAGATAAGGAAAACTTACACAAAGGGATAAACTTGAATCGGTGGCAGAAAGGAAAAGATGGAGAGCTAAGGAGAGGACCACAAAAATATTTTAGGCATTTAAAACTCTCTGCACTTAGGAACATTCGGCATTATTTTTGACATTCTTAGTTTTCTATGTCGTACTAGACGAACTTGCAAATAAATTTTGATCTCTTGTTCAACTCTCTTTAAATTGAATTACGTTTTACTTGATCCTTGAAAGGGGTATGCAAGCAGACTTTCAAAATGTCCTTTCCGAAATCAATGAAAACCTTTTTTTTTCTTTTTCGTCTTTTGTTATCGAGCTGCAATTCAGCTAGGTTTAAGGTTTTAGGTAGCTAGAACGAGAAAAATCGCTGACAGCTCTTGCGACTAATGCTTTTAAAATTTGTTGTAATGATCTCAACGCTCTTACCCGGACTCAAAATAAAGTTCTATCATTTCTTAATTCGTTTTATTTTTTTTGTATTTTTCTGCGTTTATTTAATCACTTGTCGTTTGCCCTCGCAGAGAATCCGGACTCTTAAGAATAATCGAGAATCTCTATTTTTCTCCACTAAAAAATTTGACATTACGATCTTTGGTTCCCAATGTTTGGCGCTGGAAGGAGGGGGGATTATTCTTAGTCACACGGCCGCAGAATGCTTGATCAAATAGATGTTGGAAGTATGGGAGATAAATTCGCAGCTTGCGTTGACACTGTGAACGAGGACAACAACTCTGGTGTCACAACTCCAGCAATGACTGCTCATGTGGCCAACGCTAAAGCAAACTCTGCAGTGCTCAACGAAATCAAAAACCTAGTCGCACCTTTTCGCCACAGGAAGAGCACCAAACAAGCTCGCAATTATCTATCAAAACCGAAAGGGAAACAATAAAAGCTACCAAACCCCGTAAAATTCATCCCATTACCAAGTTGGAGAAATCTAAACGTGTAAGGTTTCGACTAAAAGACGTTTCCAAATTGTTTCAGAGATATAAAACTTGTTCTCCTTAAAACCGCGAAGAAACCCTAGATTACTCGCAGAAAAAGGAAGCACAACAAATCAGGTACATAACTCACCGCTGTACTTTTTCGAATCACTTTTGTAAAAGTCATGGGAGACAAAAAACTAGCTTCCACTTCCCGAAGTCGCGAAGAAACTCTAGATTACTCACCAAAACAGAAGCACAGCAAATCGGGTTGCCAATCCCCCACTGCTGAAGTAGGGGAGGGGTCGGATCAATCTAACTCGTAGCCACAAAAACACTTGGTCAAATATGACTACAGACTCTCAGAACAATCAACCAGCTCATGATGACGATGTCGCCAACGAAAACGTTAAAAACACTCCAGTAAGAAACGTCTATGCGGTCAACATTATGCTAACGCCGCGTCATTCCAAGAGATTACGAAGATCTTCTTGACTCTCGAAAAGAAGTCAGAAGAACAGGATAAACTCACATGTTATCTCACTAAACAGGTTGAAACCCTAACAGCGAGAACCAGAAATATTTCCAGTGCGGGACTATGAGAGTCTTCAGTGGAAGAAGGCTTGACTTCGCGACTCCATTGGATAGGACCGCAAACGCTCAGGGAAAATCATTGGAAGGTCGATGGGACTGCCTTTATGGTGTTTATCCTAGGTGTTTCCATGATCACATAGTAGATGGTCGAATGATCGACGACTTCAAAGTAGAGGATTTTTTTGGTTTCATTGGCCATGACCGGGAGTTTAATCGATCTGAGAGTCATTGACGTTGTGCTGAAGAAATCCAGTCAGTGGTCTTGGTGTTGGTATGATTTCAGACAGATCGACATTCATCCTTTTGAGGGTATCGTGGAAGAAAACGTCGATGGTGCTTCCCATGTCTACAGGAAACTGGCGACTTCGAGATCCTTTATTACGAGATCGATCACGAGTGGGTGGTTGTGAGGTTTGTCCATTCCGATGGTCTCATGTTCCTCGAAAGTGATAGTGTCATTTGGAACGTTGATTGGCGGAGACCAGTTTGTGCTTGACTCGTCCTTCTGTTGATAAACCTTTATTGACGAGACAGTGTCTTGACAGTATTGTGACCCTCCGATGATCATGTTTACTCTGCGACGATTATTGTTGTTTTCCGCTCTCGTCCAACAGGTTTCCTTGAGGAGTGTTTCCAACAGGCAGGGGTTGGTCGGTTTTTGGTGGGCGGTTAGTGTTGCGGATGAGAACTTTTATGCTGGTCACTTCAGGTATTTCTGCGAGTAGTTTTGCCATTAACCTGGCACCAAGAACGTTGCAGTTCGTGGTGGAGTAACCCAAGGTTTGGTAAAACTCGCAGAAGTTTTTTTTGTCGTATGACGTCGGGTCCTTGTGTTCGCCACGTTCTTCCCTCTTCTAGTGCGGTGTTGATGGCATAGCTATGCGATCCTAGGACGTCTTTCCCCTCGTGGTGGACGTACTTGTCATTACGAGAGATTTTATTTTTCGACTTCTACTCTGACACTACGTCCTTAAAAGATGCTTTCGTTGGTTTGTGTTTCTGCGACAAGACTTTCATCTTCTCTTAGATGATGATGTAGTCCGTGGTCTTATGGAAAGTTCTTGGATTGTGCGTGATTTTTCAAGAGATATCCACTTCCTGAACTTGAACTTGTACCGGAGCGACTTCCTGAGCGTGTCTATAGCCAACTTGTCGTTGATCCCGTTGACTCTTGATATGAAGATTTTGAATTTGTTCATGAAGTCACAGAGAGGGTTGTCTTCCTTTTGGGATAGACTCTAAAAGTCGACGTCGGAGGTTTCCCTATGCCTGAACAAGGAATACTTCTTGAGAAACTTTGAAATGAGTTGGGGGAAGCTTCCGATAGAAGTTCGCATTAGGCGAGAAAACTATGCGAGTGCCGCTCGCTGGAGATTTTCGGTGAAGAAGTGATGTGATCTTAGAAAGAAATGGAACTAAGGAGATGGAACAGCTTGAACCAGAGCTTAAACAAGTCCAAGATGGAGCTAAAGAACAGTTTGAACCTGAGGATACAAAGGACAAGGATCTAAATGTACCCGTTGGTCCAATAACTAGGTCCAAACAAGCAAGATTCTAGCAAGCTCTTCATCAACTCTTATACACTATTCACGACAGTCTAGAGTGTGCTTATCCAACCACTCTTGTTGCGATTCAAGCCATCAAAGACATTCATCAAGAGAGGTGTTGTGACTTGCACTCTTTTCCTTGGTTTGGGTTTATCCCATTGGGTTTTCCAAACAAGGTTTTTAATGAGGCTTGGACACAACACTTATACAAAAGCCTCTTGATGAATCTAGGCCCATTTTTTATCCTAATTTCGTACAATAATAAACCAGGAGCCTTTTCTTATTTTCAAGTTCGAACTTAGTCTTTCTTTTAATTGTTTTGTGTGTTTCCAAGAAGCTGTGCATTTACATTCTTCTTCTCTTTATATTCTGGTCGAAATCTCTGAATAAAACATCAAACTCTTTTCTAAAAACAAAGTATTCTCTGAATCATGTTTGATCAAAAGCTTGTCTAGTGTATTTCGGATTCTTCTTTACATTGCGAGCAAAAACCGATAGTCTGAGAGCCATTCCGCAACTCTTAGAAGTATCATCTCAATCCATTGCTTATTACATCAACACAATCATTGGAGAGCATTCAGGGACGCGATCCTCTCACCCATGATCATATCAAGTGGTATCGGAGCAGATCTCCATCATCAGGTTGTGTTTTTCCAGTTCTGAAACTGTTAGACTTTTTCGTATTCTATTATCGAATCTGTTCTAAAGTTTAAATCTTGTTAGAAACATGTTTATTAGGGTCTAATCTACCTAGAACAATTTCTGAATTTGTTAAATAACTGAAATTGAATCACGAAATTACAGAGAAAGGAATTAGGGTTCTTATAGAAATCTGGATCTGATCTTGTTTCCTAGGTTCATCTCCATTGTTTTCTGTTTCTGTGAACATCTTTACTGGTTCAGTGTTTGGAACTTTGTCAGGAACCATGGGGGAAGAAGACGATCGGAACAATGGAATGGATAAACTTTTGTTGGAAGCCTTTAACTGCACAGATGTCTGCTTTAATGAGAGATCTAAGAGGAGTGCAAACCATTCTACCTCAGAAAACTTCAGAGTTGAGCTTGTCCATTCAGAACGTGAGAGATCTAGGAGGAGTCCAAACCAGTCTACCCCAGAAAGCTATTATAGCCATTCCAACAGAGCCACTGGCACAAGAAGAAGGAGGCGTGAGAGAGAAGAAAGGCCCCAATACAGTGATCCTCTAGGAGGGTTGAAACTGAAGATTCCAGAGTTTAATGGTATTGCTGATCCATAAGAATATCTGGAATGTGAAAACAAGATTGAACTTGTGTTCAATTGCAGAGATTACAATCAACAATATAAACTAAAGCTTGCTCCTACTGAGTTTAAAGAGTATGCTCTGAGTTGGTTGGATAATCTCGTTACAGCAAGAAGAAGGGCAGGACATTTCCCTATAGAAACCTGGAATCAGATGAAGGTGATCATGAGGAAAAGATTTGTGCCAAGCCATTATCACAGAGAACTACATTTCAAGCTCAGAACACTGTCTCAAGGGAGTAGATCAGTTGAGTAATACTACAAAGAAATGGAGACTCTTATGCTGAGAGCTGATATACAAGAACACAAAGAAGCAACCATGGCCAGGTTCATGGGAGGATTAAACCAAGACATCATGGACAGACTTGAAGTTCATCATTATGTAGAAATGGAGGAACATTTGCACAAGGCCATTATGTTTGAACAACAGCTAAAACGAAGGAGTTACAAGTCTAGCTATGGAGCCAGCAAGCCACGCTACCAAAAGGACGAAAAGACCAGAGAATCCAAACCATTCTCCAGGCCTAAAGTGGAAGAACAGAGTATTAAAGGAAAGGAGGTAGCCACTGAAGCTAATACCCGAGACATACAGTGTTACAAGCGTAAAGGCTATGGACACTATGCCAGCAGCTTCTCCAACAAAAGAATGATATTCATTAAAGAGAATGGAGAAATTGAATCAGAAGAAGAGGAACAATCTGAGTCTGAAGAAGAAAGAGTGGAGATGCCAGCCCGTGGAGAACTACTTGTTACAAGAAGAACATTGAATCTACAAACCAAGACTGATGGAAAAGAGCAAAGAGAGAATCTGTTTCATACTCACTGTATGATTCAAGGAAAGGTATGCAGTTTTATTATAGATGGAGGAAGTTGTACCAATGCTGCTAGTGAAACAATGGTAGAGAAACTTGGTTTGAAGATCATGAAAAGACCAACCCCTTACAAGTTACAATGGCTTAATGATGAGGGAGAGCTGGAGGTGAAACACCAAGTGAAGATACTATTGTCCACTGGCAAATATGAGGATTAGATACTTTGTGATGTGTTACCAATGGATGCTGGACACATACTGCTTGGAAGACCTTGGCAATCTGACAGAAGAACCGTTCATGATGGATTCACCAATAGATACTCGTTTGAATTCAAGGGAAAGAAGACTGTTTTGGTTCCTTTGACACCACAAGAAGTCCATCTTGATCAGATAGCTTTGAAGAAAAATAAAGCTTCATCAGAATCAAAAACCAAGCAGCCTGCCAATATGTTGCTTTAACCAAAGGGGAGTTCTTTACCTCACTTTCTGTTTGTTTTTAAAGAATGTTTAAACATAACCAGACCAGTGCAGGATCTTCCTAGCAAAATACAGATGCTTTTGGAGGAGTTCAAAGACGTATTCCCAGAAGAAGCTCCACCAGGATTGCCACCTATCAGAGGAATAGAACATCAAATTGATTCATTCCTGGAGCATCACTGCCAAACAAACAAGCCTATAGAACCAATCCTATAGAGACCATGGAACTACAACAACAATTCACTGAGCTTATAGAAAAAGGACATATTCGTGAGAGTATGATCCCATGTGCAGTTCCAGTCTTGCTTGTGCCAAAGAAAGATGGAAGTTGGAGAATGTGTGTCGACTGCAGAGCCATCAATAATATCACTGTAAAGTATCGACATCTCATTCCTAGACTAGATGACATGCTTGATGAATTGCATGGCTCAAATATCTTTTCTAAAGTTGATTTAAAAAGTGGGTATCGCCAGATTAGGATGAAATAGGGTGATGAGTGGAAAACTGCCTTTAAAACGAAACAAGGGTTATATGAATGGTTGGTAATGCCATTTGGGTTAACTAATTCACCTACCACTTTCATGAGATTGATGAACCATGTTCTTAGAGCATTTATAGGACATTTTGTGGTGGTTTACTTTGATGATATCCTGATTTACAGTAAGAACTTGGATGAGCACGTTGAACATCTTAGAAAAGTTTTAGGAGTGCTTAGGACAGAATCCTTGTTTGCTCATTTAAAGAAATATACCTTTCGATCAGATAACCTTGTCTTTTTAGGTTTTGTTGTGAGTGCAGATGGTATCCAGGTTGATGAGGACAAGATTAAAGCTATCAAGGACTGGCCAAGTCCCAAAACAGTTGGAGAAGTAAGAAGCTTTCATGGGTTAGCCGGATTCTACAGAAGATTTGTCAAAGACTTTAGTACCTTGGCTGCACCACTCACTGAAGTAATCAAGAAAAACGTGGGGTTTAAGTGGGAACAAGCACATGAAGAAGCATTCCAAGCCTTGAAAGAGAAACTTACGAACTCACCAGTTCTTTCTCTCCCTGACTTTTCTAAAACATTTGAAATAGAAAGTGATGCATCTAGTGTTGGTGTAGGTGTTGTGCTTATGCAGGAGAAGAAACCTATAGATTTCTTTAGTGAAAAGCTTGGAGGGGCTACTCTCAACTATCCAACGTATGACAAAGAACTCTATGCACTTGTCAGGGCCTTACAAACATGGCAACACTATCTCTGGCCTAAGGAGTTCGTCATCCACACAGACCATGAGTCTCTCAAGTATCTCAAAGGACAACAAAAACTAAACAAGAGGCATGCTAGGTGGATTGAATTCATAGAATCCTTTCCCTATGTGATGAAGTACAAGAAAGGTAAGGAAAACATAGTTTATGATGCCCTATCTAGAAGGTATGTCCTCTTGTCAACACTTGAAACCAGGTTACTTGGATTTGAGCAAATCAAAAATCTATACACCACTGATTCAGATTTTAAGGAGATATATGCTTCTTGTGAAAAGTTTGGACGTGGTAAGTACTTTAAGAGTGATGGTTTTCTCTTCTTTGAAAGTAAGTTCAAGTTTCAATGTTACTGATTTAGTTCCTTATCATGCAGATGAAACGGATTTGATGTCAGATCCTTCTCAAGTGGGAGAGGATGATGTGATCTTAGAAAAAAATGGAACTAAGGAGATGGAACAGCTTGAACCAGAGCTTAAAGAAGTCCAAGATGGAGCTAAAGAACAGCTTGAACCTGAGGATACAAAGGACAAGGATCTAAATGTACCCATTGGTCCAATGACTAGGTCCAAACAAGCAAGATTCCAGCAAGCTCTTCATCAACTCTTACACACTATTCAGGGCAGTCTAGAGTGTGCTTATCCAACCACTCTGGTTGTGATTCAAGCCATCTAAGACATTCATCAAGAGAGGTGTTGTGACTTGCACTCTTTTCCTTGGTTTGGGTTTATCCCATTGGGTTTTCCAAACAAGGTTTTTAATGAGGCTTGGACACAACACTTATACAAAAGCCTCTTGATGAATCTAGGCCCATTTTTCTATCCTAATTTTGTGCAAGAATAAACCAGGAGCCTTTTCTTATTTTCAAGTTTGAACTTAGTCTTTCTTTTAATTGTTTTGTGTGTTTCCAAGAAGCTGTGCATGTACAGTCTTCTTCTCTTTATATTCTGGTCGAAATCTCTGAATAAACATCAAACTATTTTCTAAAAACCCAAGTATTCTCTGAATCATGTTTGATCAAAATCTTGTCTAGTGTATTTCGGATTCTTCCTTACATTGCGAGCAAAAACCGATAGTCTGAGAGCCATTCTGCAACTCTTAGAAGTATCATCTCAATCCATTGATTATTACATCAACACAATTGTTGGAGAGCATTCAGGGAGGCGATCCTCTCACCCAGGATCATATCAAGAAGCAACATTATCCGGCATCTCTGTCGTTTTCCCTTAGTTTGGCCCTACCCATTGCGATCTGGAAGGTTTTCAGATGCGCTTTGGGATCGGTGGTGCCGCTGTACATAGGGATCTTGATTTTCCCTATATCCATGATTTTTGTCTCGGTGATAAGAGCGGTGAAAAGGGTTTTCCGAGCTTCTTTGAGAAGTCTGTCGATCTCGGATGCGGCACTGGTACCGTGGTGAATTTTAGATTTCACCTCTTTTACTTCCACGTTCGTTTCTGTGACGTAGTCATGGAGATCATGAATCTCGTCAAGATCGTCGCCAGCAGTTTTCCGATTTTGTTGGCGTTTGCTGCGAGTTGTCAGAGCGTACTCTCCTTCTAGCTTCTCATGTTCTACGTAGAAGATTTTTTTCCTCTTATTTCATGGGTTTATCGAACGAAGAATTTTGCCGAGTCATGGGGCTTCTCGTCCTTCTCGGATGCATGTCACCATCCTCGTCTAAATGATCAAATTTATCACTAGGATCCAAGTTGACTCGCTCGACTTCATTTTCACTACAAAGGGAGGGGGTAAAGATAGCATAAGAAGATAGTTTTTCATTCGAGAATGCCATTGTTCACATAACCCTTGCTTTACGGTAGTGTTTTATAACATACACACTATGCTATATATTTCGGACTCTAAGCTTTATAACGCTTTTTAAAGAAGCCTAATTTATATAGCTTTTTTTAATCTTGAAACGCTATGTATAATTTAGCCGGAAAAACATTTCATTATATTCTTCTCCTCCCTCCCACTCTTTAGTTTCCCTCTCACAGTCTTTGTTTCACTTCCCTCTTTGTGTCGGGAAAATCTCCCTCACTCAGACATATTCTCTCATCTCTTCCCGATCTCAAAAGCTAGTAGCTTTCGTCCTCCTTTCTCCGCGATACAGATCTCAATTCAAAACCAGTGGGGTTCTAGCTACTCTCTTTGGAATTCGATTGAAGGTGTGATTTTTCGGGTAATCAATAATCATATGGATATAGTGGTTCGAACTATTAATATCTTCTGACTTTTATGACCAAAATTGGGATTTTTTTACAGGGAATTTTCGACACCTCAAGATATATCTCGTAAGCTCAGGTATGTGAAATTTTAGGGTTTTAATTTGAGACAGGGGGTTTGTTGTTTCTATTGACAAATTATGGATTTTCCGACAGGTTTCACAGTCAGATTTTCTTATTGGCTTCAACATGAGGTATTTTTAATTTGTGGGGTTCCCTTTCACAAACAGATTGTAGTGTTAAGTGATTTTGTTTTTGTCTGACTTTAATTGAAAGTTGCTTTCTTTTGCAGATTATCCTTTACAAGATCTTTTCAACCTAGAGGTACTTTGCAAATAATCCGTCTTATTCTCTCGTATATCTCTCTAAAGTCTTAGTTTATTTGGGCTGATGTACAATATCACACATGTTTGAAACCCTTTGACCGTGGAGCTGTGGTGGTGGTGTGACATGGATAAGTCTTGGGTTTAGCTTTCAAGGTATGGTTTTATATTTTATAATTGTTAATTCTTTTACTTAGAACTGAGTGTCTTATTATTAAATTTTCAAATGCTTTCTAATTTATAGGAAAATCTTTGATTATGAGCAAGGAGCAACAGATTTTGTGTATGGATCAGCAAAGAGGTTGGGTTATAATCCAAAGATGTTTTGTCTATGTCTTGAATGCCGAAATCTGTGCCACCAACCAATAGCCAAAGTCTTGGATCATCTGGTTATTAAAGGTATGGGGAGATAAGGGATTTGAAGACAAGTGATGAATAGACTTCGAAATATGAAGCTTATGAGTTGTTTAGAGCTACTTTATTCGAAGGTGATGACAATTTACATCCCCGGAGTGACAAAGCAGATCAGCATGATGGTATTGAAAATTAAGAAGACTTAAAGTTTATGAAGAAGTTGGAAGATGTTGAAAATCCTCTCTACAACACATGTCATAACTACACCAAAGTTTCTGCTATCATGGGGCTTTACAGAGTAAAAGTGAAGAGCAGAATGTCAGAGAACTATTTTGATCAGCTTCTGAAGATAGTTCACGACATGCTAACGTGCTTCTAACATCAACATATGCGATGAAGAACAACTTGAAGATATTTGGGTTTGGCTATGAAAAAATTCATGCATGCACTAATGATTGCATCCTATTCGGAAATCAGTATAAGGATTTTACAAGATGCCCTAGATGTAATGCTTCAAGATGGGAAGTGGATAAGCACACAAAAGAGGAAAATAATGGGATTCCAACTAAGGTTCTTAGATACTCCCCGATAAAGGATATATTCATAAGGATGTATAGATCAAGAAGGATGGCTGAGGATCTTCATTGGCATTTCAGTAATGCTTCAGAAGATGGAAAGATGCCACACCCAATGGACTCAACAACTTGGGCTCAGGTTAATGCTAAGCCAGAGTTTGAGTGTGAAAAAAGAAATCTTTGACTTGGTCTGTCTACAGATGGGATGAACCCTTTTTCGAATCAGATCACAATGTATAGTATATGGCCAGTGTTTCTAGTAAACTAAAAAATGCCACCTAAATTGTAATAAGTGCAACTAATACATTGATTCAAAGTATACAACAAAACCCAGCTAAAATTACATAAACAACAATAAAAGAGAAACTGCTATATTAAAACTAACAATAACATCAAAATAGTGCTATACTTAAACAAATAATAGGAAATATTCTATGCTAATTTGAAGTATAAAATTTCATCACTAGTAAACGCTATCTAAATAAGACATTTAAATAGCATACGCAAAAACGCTATCTAAAGTGCAAGAGAAAAGATTGCGGGGGCAGATACAATGTTCCCCATAACGCTATGCAAACTTGTAATAGCATTTTACTTACGGTATATATGTGTCATTTTTTTTAACGTTTCTTTCACCTATTGATCTCTAGGCAAATGATTTTCAATGTTATTCCACGTCACTCCGAGAGTTACCTCGTCGAGGTTTTGTTCCAATGATTTTCCTTGAGCGTTTGCGTCCTATCCAATGGAGTCGCGAAGTCAAGCCTTCTTCTGCTGAAGACTCTCGTAGTTCCGCACTGGAAAATATATTTTGTTCTTCATGTTAGGTTTTCGACCTGTTTAGCGAGATAACTCGTAAGTTTATCCTGTTCTTCTATCTTTTTTTCGAGAGTCAAGAAGATCTTCTTAATCTCCTTGGAAAGCCACGGCGTTGGCATATGCGTTGACCGCAGAGACGTTTATTACTGGAGTGTTTTCAACGTTTTCTTTGGAAACATTGTCTTCATGACCTGTTGATTGTTCTGGGAGTCTATAGTCATATTTGACCATGTTTTTTTGCGGCTGCGAGTTAGACTGATCCGACCCCTCCCCTGCTTCAGCAGTGGGGGATTGGCAACCCGATTTTCAGTGCTTCTTTTTCGGCGAGTAATCTAGAGTTTCTCCGCGACTTCGGGAAGTGGAAGCTAGTTTTATTTCTCCGAAGACTTTGATAAAAGTGATTCGAAAAAGTACAGCGGTGAGTTATGTACCCGATTTGTTGTGCTTTCTTTTTCTGCGAGTAATCTAGGGTTTCTTCGCGGTTTTATGGAGAGCAAGTTTTATATCTCCAAAAAAATTTTGGAAACATGTTTTAGTCAAAACCTTACATGTTTAGATTTCTCCCACTCGGTAATGGGACGAATTTTACGGGTTTTGGTAGATTTTATTGTTCCCGTTTTGGTTTGGATAGATAATTTCTAGCTTGTTTGGTGCTCTTCCTGTGGCGAAAAGGCGCGACTAGGTTTTCGATTTTGTTGAGCACTGCAGCGTTTGCTTTAGAGTTGGCCACATGAGAAGTAATTTCTGGAGTTGTGATACCAGCATTGTTGTCGTCGTTCACCGTGTCAATGCGAGCTGCGAATTTATCTCCCATACTTACAAAATCTATTTGATCAAGCATTCTGCGGCCGGGTGAGTAAGAGAAATCGCCCCTACTTCCAGAGACAAACATTGGGAACCAAAAATCACACTGTCAAATTTGTTACCGGAGAAAAATAGAGATTCTCAATTTTTCTTAAGGATCCGAATTCTCTGCGAGGGCCAATGACAAGTGATTAAATAAACGCGGAAAAAAACAGAGAAACAATAAAACGAATTAAGAAATGATAGATCTTTATTTCAAATCCGGGTAAGAGCGTTGTGATCATTACAACAGATTGTAAAAGCATCGGTCGCAAGATCTGTCAGCGAGTTTTCTAGTTCTAGCCACCTATAACGTTAAACCTAGTTCAATTGTAGCTTGATAACAAAAGACAAAAAAAGATTTAAAAAAAAAAGGTTTTCATTGATTTCGGAGGGGACATTTTGAAAGGCTACTTGCGTACCCCTTTCAAGGATCAAGTCGAACGTAGTTCAATTTAAAGAGAGTTGAACAAGAGATCGAAATTCCTTTGCAAGTTTGTCTAGTACGACATAGAAAACTAAGCATGTCAAAAATAATGCCTAATGTTCCTAAGTGCAGAGAGTTTTAAATGCCTAAAATATTTTTTGTGCTCCTCTGCTTAGCTCTGCATCTTTTCCTTTCTGCCACCGATTCGAGTTTATCCCTTTGTGTAAGTTTTCCTTATCTTCTCTACCTTCATGTATATCTTGAAAGTCTTGCATCTATCATCTTTTACATTTATCTTTACCAAATTGTATAAACCGTCTTTGTACTGTGGTCCTATTCTTTTTTTTTTGAACCATAAGTGGGCTTTTGCCATACTTTAGGTTGTTTTGGATCATTTATGACTTATGCATTTTTACGATTATTGTCGGAGAAATCCTCAATTTGTCTTATGTCCATTTTATATGTCGCTGGTCTGACAAACTGAACCAAATCAATTCAATAAGTCAAGGATATGATGGTGTTAAGTTAACATATATCATTTTGACGTTTAACTTGAACTTTACAAGAAAACATGTGTTACATGTTTTCTTCGTAAAATATCAATGAAAACTCCGATTGGGACAAAATAAAATACATTTCGGTCGAGACTCAAAGGAGAATATGACGAGAGATTATGAAGGAGATTTTAGGATCCATGGGAGCTATGTGGGAGATTTGGGGACTCATGGGAGCTATGTGGGCGATTTGAGAACTCATGTGGGCTATGTGGGCGATTTGAGAACTCTTGTGATCTATTTGGGGGATTTGAGGACTCATGAGCTATGTGGGCGATTTTAGGACTCATGTAAGCTATGTGGTCGATTTGAGGACTCATGTGAACTATGTGGGTAATTTGAGGACTCATGGGAGCTATGTGGGCAATTTGAGGACTCATTGGAGTTATGTCGGCGATTTGAGAACTCAGAGGAACTATGTGGGAGATTAGATAACTCATGTGAGCTCTATGGGCGATTTTAGAACTCATGTGAGCTATGTGGGAGATTTGATGAGCTATGTGGGAGATTTGATAAGCTTGTGAGGCTATGTGGGGGATTTGAGCTTTTGGAGTGATGAAAGAGAGGCTATGTGGGGGGATTTGAGCTCATGGAATGATGAGACAGAGAGGCTATGTGGCTGATTTGAGCTCTTGGAGTGATGGGAGAGTGGCTATGTGGGGGATTTGAGCTCATGGAGTGATGAGAGAGTGTTGGCCCCTTTCTTCCATTCTCATTATCTTTGTTGATTGCTTCGTGAACTTTTGGAACTACTTGATTTGTTTTATGTAAGCTTTTCTGTGTAGATCTCCCAAAATTTATCTTGCGGAAGATTATCTTATAGATTTTCATATAAGGTTTTCCAGCGGAAACTTTCCAAATCTTGTTTTTTGCGAAATTATTTCGTAAAACTTGTCATTTATCACAAATACCTTCCGCATGAACATTTTTCCGGTCTTCATATTTGGATAGAAACTCTTTCATTTCTTTCCCAGGATGAAATACACATAATTTTGTTCTTGTATCCTTAGTTAAATAGGATCGACTTATGCGGTGTAGTTTCTTTGACATTTCCAACTCATATTTGCCTAAGGCTTATTCCTCGAAATATTTTAGTTGTTGATTTTTCGATGACAGATTTTGACCCCAATAGAGACAACCCATTGTTAGGTAAGATGTAAATCTGTTTTATTTTTCATTATTACTTATTTTTCGTGTTTTATTTATTTCCGGTCAAAAAATGAAAATATAAAAGAAGACGAGTTGAGTACCATCATCGAAGGACACCTGAGCAATGTATGTCGACACCCCTTTCTACATGAGCATCGATCGAGACCTGCTCAGTGGTGCTCGACGCTCTCTCTTTTCTCAGGTACAACCTCGGATTCTATAAATTTTATTTATTACCTTCATCAATATCGAACTGTATAACAATGAGGATGATGTTGCTTAAGTCTAGGGGAGGTAGTTACTTATATTGTGTTTCATTTTGATTTTTATAATTTTGATTTTGATTTTATGATTTTATTTGAGTTTTATGATTTTATTTGAGTTTTATAGAGTCAAGAAGGGGGTGATGAAATTTTTCAGTTTTACTTATTATCTAACCACTCTCTAACAACATTCTTAGATTTACTGATTGCAGGGTGTACTGGAAATACCAAAGTGGATCACCGGCCACAAACATCCACACTTGCTGAGAATGTTTGAATGAACCAAAGTTGACCTCCAATGTAATCTACTTAATCTGCTTGTCATGGGGCTTTATACAAACTAGATCGGAGTCCTCCTCCGGTTCTGGAAGGTAAAATTCTGTGTGTTTCTTGTTCCCTTATCTCTCTCTATGCGGCATCTAAAAAGAAAAGATTGAGATTATTTCCTGGAAGATGCAGAGGGGTAGGAAAATTTCGTGTGACCCCATTATTCCAATTTATAAAGGAATGATCACACATTGTTGAAACCAAGGGTTAGGAAGTTTTTCTCTAATCTCATTATTCGCCTAAACTTTGAAAAAAAAAAGAGAAAAGAAAAGAAAAAAAAAGAGAAAAGAGAAAAGAAAAAAAAAAGAGAGAAAAAGATTTAAAGAAAAGAGAGAGATGAAAGAAAGGGATCAGAGAAGATTACATGTGTGTTCAAATACTTTCATAAGTAAGAGTTCATGTGTCATTTGGTCGATACTCCCAAGGTAAAATCTGCACCATTTATATGTAAGAAATGAGGTTAGTAGATGGGTATGTCATGCAATATTAGCTAAGTTGTTGTATGGATGGTAATGGTTTATAAGATAGGGTAGAGTACATAAGGTACCGCTAAAGTTGGCATTGATTCGATGTAGCTTGCAACATTGCAGAGGTGATGATCGTAAGTTTTAAATTGTGTTAGTCCTAGCATTTCAAACCATTTTATAGGACAATTATATGTTTTGCTTCTGGACAGGCAAACACATAAATCTAGGGGAGTTGATATACCATAGTTTTTACTACATTAGATCATGGTACAAGTCCTTATTAGATTTTATTATATGAGTTTTGAGTTATTTTGATTTTCTTTTATGTTATACTGGGTACAAATACGTTTTGGGCTACTTTTGAGATTTTTGCAGCTATTTATGGTGCACAACTGTGTAGATGCTTCAGAAGTTTAGCCATGGATGGAGATTTTTTCACGGTGAGATTGAGCTCCTAATTTGACACAAGATGTAGCTTTGAGTTAGCTTTCCATTTCCACTGGATTGAAATCAATCAGAACCCTCGATCAAAAGTTATGCATGTTTTACTAAAGAGTGGTATGTCGGATTCGCGAGAGGAACCAATCGAGAAACTAGTGCCGACCGACACCACCTCATTGGTGGCGATCGACACTCCTACTAATCATCAAAACGACATATTTTAATAAAGTCTCAAGAATTGAAACTTTCCGAATGTTTTCTTATTTGCAAAAGACCCATGGCCAGCTTTTAAACAATATATATGTGGTTTTGAAGCCATACTTTAGGCTACACTTTCTTTTATTCATAGTTTAAGTAATGAGAAAATGAGGAACTCCTTCAGGGTTCTCTTAGAACTCCTTCGGTTTTATCATTGCTTTTTATTGTATTTGTTCATCTATGATTTTTGTTTCATCTATCATGTATGAGTAGATCCTCCATTAGGTTTAGGGCTCTCTTAGGATTTTGAATGAACTTCTGAATCATTGAATTTCAAGGGTGATTTAAAAGGATACTTAACATAATTAATTTAACTGTTTATGTTCTAGAGTAGCTAACTAGAACTCTTAACTTAGGATAATTGAGAACCGCGAAAGTGGGTTCAACTCCAGATAATAATTCCGCTGATGTAGGTTGTTAGGCACACACAGTGACAGTTTAGTTAAGAATCAATTAGGACATTAATGCTTGCGTAAGTAAGAGTTGATCAACACTCACTCTGTAGTAGCGATCGCCACTCACTCTATAGTATCGATCAATACTCGTTCCTTGTTCTCATGCGACAGCTGGAACATAGGACTTAGTCATCTTATTAGACTCACAGCGAGAGCTGGATATCTTACTATTGCATTTAGTTCTAGGAACAAAACCTTACGATCCATAGATTATAGTTTTGATAACCTTATTGAAACCTAAGTCTAGCACCCTTATTCCATCGTTTACAACTCCTATTTACATTCTTGTCATTTATTTTTTCTATTTTTTAATATGATATCCATAATTCTATGGTGTGAAATATCGAGTCTATGTAGCTCTGATCCCTAATTACTGAAGTCGAACTCTTATTTGAAGGGGAAAACGGCCAATTCATACATCAACAGGGGGTTGCAGTCCCGATCAGTACATACACTCAAATCCTGTGCTAAAACATACATAAACTCAAATTATATTCAAATTTCATACGTCAATCAACACTTTTAGGTAATTCATACATTGACCGTGTCTCTGTTAGTCAAATGTTAACGGAGTCTTATGTGGATTGACAAGGTTAATATGTGGAAATTAAGCCCAAAACAATGTCTGTTTATTAAAAAAAACCATTTTCATTTTGTTTAGGGGGAGGGGGGATTTAAACCCAGGTACCCCCCCCCCCAATAACCCATCCCGCACTCAACCACTCTGCCATGTATGATCCATCAGTTTAATACATCATATATACATATTTATCATTCATCGGTTTCGGGCTCCCCAAAAAAAATCGTTTCATTTGGTTTATAATGGGTATTCAAACCCGGGTTCCCCACAATAACCCATCCCCCGCTGTACCTCTCTTCCATGTTAGATTCATCTGTTTAACACATCACATATACATATATTCCGTTTGGTAAAAATTGCTCAAATGTTTTGTCAAAAAAAAAGAATTTCTCAAATGTTAAATTTTAGGAAATTGTAAGTTTCAATTTGTTTGTATATTTTCATCCAAATAATTTATATTTGAATTAGGTTCTCGCTGTTGCTCGGCTTGATTATATCTTTATCGGACAAACCCCCATTTGATGTTAACACGACCAAAGGACATCAAGATTTTGAGTTTAATTAGTTGTGCAATACTTATTGATTAACCCTATAATTAATTAGGTGATGAAGTAGATTTGTATGCTGCTTACATGGGTGTGCGTGAAATAATTCTTTTGACCGGGTTTGAATCCCCCTTTAAACCAAATGAAAACGAATTTTGTTTGGGGAAACCGGAAGTGATAAATGATAAATATGTATATGTGATGCATTAAACCGATGAATCATACATGGCAAAGTGGTCGGCTGGGGATGGGTTATTGTTGGGAACCTAGGTTTGAATCCTGCTCTAAACCAAATGAAAATGAATTATAATAAAACGACGTCGTTTGGGTTTAATTTCCACGTATTAACCTTATTAATCCACATAATCATCTGTTAAGTCCACGTAAGACTCCGTTAATATTTGACTAACGGAGACACAATCAATGTATGAATTTACCAAAAAGTGTTAGCTGACTTATGAAATTTGAATATAATTTGAGTTGATGTTTGTTTTAGCATAGGGTGCGAGTGTATGTACTGATGGGAACCGCGACCCCTTGTTAATGTATGAATTGGTCATTTTCCCCTTAATCTGAGCACATCACATGGCTTTAAACCAACCAAGAACTTTAATATGCTCTTCATACCTTTTCTCAAACCTCACCAGAAACAACTAATGTGTTTAAACTTGCTAGATTGATGAAGCTCGAGATCTTCTTGAGGAGTAAGAGAGCATAATTCTTCTTGAAATCTTTATGGAAGACCGAAAATCAAAATTTCTGATCCTAACCCACATATTGATCTTATCCAACACGATTTAAACTAAAAGAGAAATTACACTTTTTAACACTGGTCAAATCATCCATTACATCATCATATAATATATGTTCTATTACATATGATTATCAATTACCTGCATATATGCGAACATTATGAATAGTTTTACGAACATCAATTCCACGTTGTAGCTCTCTCCATAACACTTAGATCAACGAATATATTTGCATGTATGACATCTTCGATTGACATGCTCTCTCCACAGCATATAATCACAACGAAAGTCTCTGCCTACAGCAGTTTGGAAATTCCGAAAAGGTTGCTTCCTATAATCTGCAAGAAATTGCACTTCCTCTTGAAAATCTAACTCCTTACATGGTGTAGAAACCTATAAACCTTGACCACTAGGCCGCGGTGCTTCCAGAAATTACACTTTCATCCAAGATTTGTATTGGCAAGTGAAGATATATTCACCAAATAGCATGAACTCGAGCAAAATCTAGCAGATTAAAAGCTTCATAGTCTCCAATTTATTGAGGAAGAACATGCAAAAGGAGATGAAAACTCTGTTGATAAAAGAGTAAATTCGGATTACACCGAAATTTATTATCTGAAAATAGAAAAGTACTTTTGAAATAGTCGGAAGAGATTTCTGATAAAATTAGATCACAAAACAAATAGATCACTTTGTTTTCTCCGTTTCTTAAGGATTCTAGAGAGAAAATAGAGAACTTTCCACGTATACTCAGAGTAGTGTTTTCAACATATTTTAATTATTAAATTTAACTTCCTATTTTTAATTAGAAATATGTAGGGGTGGGAACAAGTCGGCTACATTGTATTTTATGTATACTTGATAATTGACTGGCTTTGTACAATTATTTAAAATTTGGACTTATACTCAAATTGCTAAAACCAAGTATTTGATATTTTGAGTACTTATTCAAAAAATAATATACTTGCAAATTACCGTTCTATTACTTACTATTTATGAGTACTTATGAGTTACTTGTAAGTATTTATGAGTTAGCTTGTAAGTGTTTTTGAGTACTTACTAATTACTTGGTCAATAATACTCTATTAGAAATAGATATGAAAGTTTATTTTATTTACTCTGTGACAAAAACACAAAACTTACCTAATACAAAATACTGGATTTTGATATGCATGTAGAAAGTGCATGTTTATTTATCATTTCTTTATCCAAAATATATTACTATAAAGAACAGTTTCCTCTATCGTGGTGTTGCCATGTCATCAAATAGTGGGTGGAAAGTGTGACATCTGCTTTTCTGTTTCTTTAGTTTAATAAGAAATTTTAATGGGCTTTTTTGTTATGTTAAAGGCCTTAATCATATGGGTTTTCACGGTTCCTTCTTCGATGATGTCGACCTTAGATTACAGTTTTTTTTATTCTAGCAAATAAAGCAAACTACATGGAGTTTCTGGACTCTATGTGACGAACTTTGTTCCTAACGTTTCGTCTACCGTCCATCTCCCTCGATTCGTTACTTACTATAGTGCTCCATCGCCATTAACAACCTTCTTCACTAGTTGGACCCACGTAGACCTCGATTCGTCATTCAATACTCCTTATCAAAATCATAAGAGGAATTCTGCTTTAATCCTAGATATGTGCATATAATAAAAAGAAAATTGAACAAAAATATGAATCTGTCAATATAAAAATATCAGGAAATCGGCCAATTCCTACGTCAACATGAGCCAACGATCCTGACCAGTACATAAACATGTTACGTGTGCGAAAATATACATCAACTAGCACAAAATTCAATTTCATACATAAACTTTCAAAATTTGGTATTAACATACTTTGACCTAATTTTTGTTAGTCATACGTTAAGTTGTCGTGAATATATAATAGAAAAATCGGTCAATTCATACATCAATATGGGCCAACATTCCCGATCAATACATAAACACTTCACCTATGGGAAAACATACATAAACTAATACAAAATTTAAATTTAATAAATAAACTTTCAAAAATTGTTTTTAACATACATTAACCTAATTTACACAAGTCAAACATTACTGAATATAATTTTTTTGGCACAAGTTGATTAAGTAAGATTTTTTATTTTATTATGTGGTAGTTAAACCGTATTATGTGGTAAATGAATGAGAAAAATAAACCATTTAGGCCAAATGGTTTCGTCCTCGTGTAATGAATTAGTTAGCTTTTCTCTTTAACTTTTTTTTCTTCGGTTTTTTCAATAAAAGTCCTAGCACAAAGAAACCAACGAAGGAAAAAAATCAAACAAAGAGAACGAGAATGTCTAACTTATCAAAAAAAAAAGAGGAATTAAGGTTGGATAAGCTAGACATTATCATTTCTCTCTGTTCGATTTTTTCCTATGTTGGTTTCTTTGTGTTAGGTTTTTTACTGAAAAGCCAAAGAACAAAAAGTTAAAGAGAAAATTGAACTAATACTTTACACGAGAACGAAACCATTTGGATTAAATGATTTATTTTTCTCATTCATTTACCACGTAATATCGTTTAACTACCACATAATACAATAAAATTCTTACTTAATCAACATGTGAGAAACAATTTATATTCGATAATGTTTGACTACTAGAAATTAGCTCAATGCATGTTAAAACCAGATTTCAAAACTTCATGTATTGAATTTAAATTTTGTATTAGTTGATGTATGATTTTGCACATATGAAGTGTTTATGTATTGATCGGAACTGTTGCCTCCTTTTGATGTATGAATTGGGCGATTTCCTATTACATGTTATTGACAACTTAACATTTGACTAATGGAAATTAGGTCAAAGTATGTTAAACTAAGTTTTGTAAGTTCATGTATTGAAATTGAATTTTGTACTAGCTGATGTATGTTTCGCACATGTAATATGCTTTTGTACTGATCGGGACCGTTGGCCCTTGTTTACGTAGGAATAGGGCGGATTTCCATAAGAATATCATTAACTTCTCACAACAAGAAAGATATATTCTCTAAACAACTAGCTAGTAAATATTAAGCAGGCTAGCCTTTTCACACTTGTTATTTGTTTTGTACTAGCAACCATCTAAACACTATTACTTGATACTTGAGTTGATAATGACAACTACTCGAAAATTCAAAGCAGGTACAAAACGAGTAATTAGTATTAGATAAGTAACAAGTATTTGTGTCAAACCTTAGAAATATGAAATTGAGCATGCAAAACAGACTTAGATATTTTAAAAACAGTAGTAATATGGTTGGGTGATTTAGTAAATAAAGACTTAGTTTTCAGAATAAATAAAATTCTAAACTTTTTCTAACAAAAAAAACACGTTAAAAAATCTATGACGGAAAAAGGATTAGAAAGTAAATATTCAAAATTTTAAACACGTACCTTAATCCCTCACCCGTGAGACCTCACTGGCTCTGCAGGGAGGTTATTGGTGCGCTTGGCGTTCCTCGAACCCAATACATTACCCTTTTACAACTCTCCCAAAAGACAAGCTGTAACAAGTTCTTAGAGGGTGAGGTTTTGCGTTTGACGAACGCCAAACGCACTAATAACCTACTTGGGGAGTCAATGAGGGCTCACAGGTGAGGGGTTAGGGTCGTTTCCCTGCAGGGCTTTGAGCCTGGGTCTACGAAACGTGTTGTCACAAAATTCAACATTTTATGTGACAACCCACCCCATGGAACCCAGGTTCACAGCCTTGCAAAGAACCGATTCTAACCCATCACCTGTGAGCCCTTATTGACTTCCCAGGTAGGTTATTGGTGCGCTTGACGTTAATCCAACCCAAGATCTCACCCTTTAACAACTCTCCACCAATTGACTGGACAGAAGGGTGTCATTTTTTAAAAATTCCTAGTTCCTCAAACATTGAAAACCAATTCCCCTAAATCGCCATCCCGGATCGGAGCCAGGACGAAACCTGCTCTCAGGACGAAACCTGCTCTGACACCAAAATATTTGGTTAGTTGTTAGCGTTTTTGACTTTTTCCTTCTTTTTTTTTTTGGCAGGTGAGGACCAATTTTATTTGTTTCTTTTGTTTTCACCTCATATTCTTCTTTCTTACATAACTGTTGAAGTTCTTTTCCGGATGCATTCGAGTTAAGTAGGGGATAATTGTAACGAACCGGTTATCTCAAACCAAATTTTTAATTTGTTAAGTTATTGTGTTGATCTTAACGGGTTTGCTTTGCTCCACTAATCATATTTTTCCACTAAACCTATGCCATCTCCTTCTAATACTTTTGATCGTGTGTGTTATAAGCACAAAGAAAAATAAAAGCCCTAATCATTATTTATTTGTGAGGACCAGGCGCCTCCTCTATCACTCACTAGCTTCATCTCCCACATTCCTTTTCCATTGGTATCATTCTTCTTACGCCACCAACCACCATCGTGCTCTTCACCGGAGAGGTAGCTGATGTGCATGGAGCCACCGTTGTAGTTCTCGTTGGTGTAGTGTAGCGGGACTGAGAAGATGTGAGCCGCTCCCTAATCGTTCGTAACGGAAGTCTTTACTGTAAGAATATTCTATATTCTATGTGACCTATGTATCTAATGAATCACGATGTAAGAGAGACTTGATTTGGACTCATAATCAGTGTATGAATCACCCTGAAGTTGAAATCAAGATCATTGGAGTTATGATGAAGAAGTTATCCACTTTTAACCGAAGTGATTCAGTTTACCTGTTTTGGAGATTTGGAATTTCTTCATGATGATCCTAAAAGCAGACCATAATGCCGATGATGTGATCATGGACCGGATCACTAAGGAGAACAAGGAGAGTCTAGATGAGCCACATGAAGCCACATTGCACCAACAGCCTGGTGATGATGCTCTAGCCATTCCTGAAGGTCCCATGACTCGTTCCAGAGTCAAGAAGCTTAAAGAGAATGTTGTTGGATTACTCACTTCACATCCACAACAAGAAAGTCTTGGACAAGGTCTGATCCGAGATGTCTTGATCACCATTCAAGCCATCTCTACATCAAGCTGAGTTAGTGTCTAGGCAAGACATGGGGTGCGTGCTCTTTTCCTTGCTTTTGGTTTTGTCCCACGAGGTTTTCCGGAGGAAGGTTTTTAACGAGGCCACAACTTGTCTTCACATCACTTAGGCCCTATCTCGGTCCAAGGCTAAAGAAGTTTTACATTTTATTTCATTTTAAAGCTTATGTTAAACTTAAACTATAGTTTCCTTTTTTGCTTATTTCGAAACCCTAGAGAGCATGTTCTCTGGTTTCTCTTATTTAAAGGGGTCTCTAAACCCTATTGTAATCATCCATCTTTTAATCAAACAAGTTATCTTTCTCCTTGACGGCTCTCTCTCTAGAAAGTGTGTCGAGTTCTGGTGTGTAGTATCCAGAGACCTAAGGGTGTCTAAATTGGTGTGTCATATCCGATTTGTTCATCTAGGAGTATCAAGAGATCTTCCATCCCTCTTGTGTCACCATTCAATCCACAACCTTGAAGAACTTGAGTCTCTGATTCGTTCTTGCAAGGATCTATCCATTCCCATCAACCAGAGAGCATCCTAGGGACGCATCAAGTGGTATCAGAGCAACTTGGTTGGGAAGTACTCGTTTCTCTCTCTTGTTTTCTTTT
>CAJHQQ010002254.1:0-69205 GCA_905132885.1 Moricandia moricandioides
CTAAATTACAGTAACTTTTATTATTGTAGATACATTTTTTTTTAAAAAAGAAAAATTTATCTATCGCTTTGGGCATCTGTTAGGGCTCACAGGGCTCTGGGAAAACGATAGAAGAACGAAAAAACTTTTCTGTTAAAACGACTTAAACCAATAAATGACATATTAAGTTTGTTTGTTAAAGTATTTTATAATCAATACAATACTAGGTAGTGTAATACAATGTGCCCAGCTTAATCGAGTTATATATGCTTAAAAATGGGGAAAATTAGGAAGTATAAACCGGCTATTAAGGAGCCATAATGTGACCTTAAAAGTATGGCTGGACGAGAAAATAAAGGCATGCTATATGGTGAAGTAACGTTAATCAAATACGTAATAGATTGATGGAGACTTTCGTTCCAAGTCTTGGTGCCCTCTCGTACACCGTCGGCAGAATAATTATAAATAATAATTATAATTGAATGTTTTTTTTATTGAAGGCTTAACTATAAAACCTATCAAAAACTCTGACCAGAGAGAAGAGGGAATATATAACTGCATCACACAATCAGAGATATATATATATTAACATCATATTATTTTTTTCTTAGATAGTTGGCAAATAAGCCCTTTTGTTATCTGTGGTTTCATTTGATAGGTTCAGCTTATCAAATTCTCTTCACTACTTTGAGCTTTTTTTTTCTCGTCCGACTTCAAGTATATTGCCACATTGATAAGAGTAATTATATCTTTTTGGAGCTGACATGTGCTTTGTGAATGAACTGTTACTTGTGTAACAAAAAAAAAGAGAATGAAGTTTTACTTATATATTTAAATATTTTAATATCTCACAATTTGTTATCATGCTTGAATCGATCTTAGATATAGTTCTTAATATATTTTCATTTTTTTTCAGTTCTCTGTGTTCAGTACAAAATTGTAAAAGAAAAAAAAATTAATCATGGTGGAAGATAATTACCCGCGTTTTTATGAAGACTGAGAACTAAAGTAAATAAATTTTAATTTTCAGAAGGGGTCGAAGAATTATAAGAAATAAGTTATTCATGTGATTGACAATTTGATATAATATATCAATATTTTCTGCAATATTTATTTATACTACTTGGATTTGTTTATTGCCAAACGAACGTGCCATTTGACATGGCATATGGTGTGCTTTGTATAACGTATCATCAAACTACTAACTTTTCCCTGAGGTAATCCATACTTTTTTGTTGTTTATATTCCTTAACAATTTATCAGGCTAATAAGAATGATACTTTTGATCAAAATCTAGTTTTAAATGAAATTGTTCTTTGTATTATGTTGACATATATACAATATACTGAAATATATTTAATTGATAAAAAAATTGATTTTAAATGCTCCATAAATATAATTGATTGACAATAATGTTCATCGGAAAATAAGAAAAAAAATAATTAAGTAATATATAATAGATTTAGATTAATCTACTTGTCGTCTATTTGTCTCAAGTTATAAGTCAAAAACTTAATGTGATATTAAAACCAACTTACACCAGATCCCATTACACCAGCTTGATAAATAATTTGATCATCCCATTATTTCATAGTTCAAAGAATGTTCAGTTCCGTTTAACTAGAAAATAGCATTATTTCGAAAGAGATATAATGATTTTTATCAATTAATAGCTAAAAGAATCAAGAAAGGGATAGAAGATAAATGGATAGTGACCCAACATCTATCACCTAAAAACGATTAATTAGACATCTTGATTATTAGTTAGTCAGCATAGCCAGGCGTTTGCAAATAATAACAATACTAAATATATATAATATATTCGATTAAATATAATGATTACAATTTCATGTTATCTTGTTTTCATAAGATTTTATATTATAATATAATACTTTCAATAAATTATAAATGATTTCTACTATTATTATAATATAATAAGTATCTAGGCAGTTTAAAAAGTAATTACCACAACATAAGATGACTTAACGCTGCCAACTTAAAACTATTTTCAGTACTTATAGCAGCGGCTATACGTCTGGACAGTTGTGATGAATTCAAATCACATTGCTACAAAATTATGAAATTGGTTAATACACTTATCAAGTTATTACATATACATATATTAATTAATTATGAAAGAAAATTAATATATTTACTTTATTTAATTAGGTATGGGCATTATGTGTTTCTTTAGATTTGGTTCGGTTGATTCAATTGTTTTATAGTTTTGATATCATGTTCATGTGTTCAATTTAAGTTTTACTAACTTTTGGGTCGAATTCAATTCAATTCTTTTTGGGTTAGGTTCGGGTTTGATCATAACAAATGTCTAAAATCATTCAAAATATATAACATATTCAAAAGGTCTTTTAAATGTTGTCAAACTATCTAAAATAACTAAAAATTTCCAAATTAACAAAAAAAGTTCCGTATACAAACTATTTTTTTTTAATAATCTAAAATATCTAAATTACTATAAAATATATTAATAGATTAAATTAGTTTCAGATGTTTTTAAATTAAATTTTGGATTTTAATTCAGTTTTAAACCCAAAAGTATGTAGTTTTTAGGCCTCGTTTGGATATTTTTTCATTTATAGTTCAGTTCAGATTCATATTTTTTTGTTTGGGTTTGGTATGAACTTTGATTTGCGTTAAAATGCCTAAGCCTAGACAATTATCATTTAAATAGTTTATTGAAAAAAATGTTCAAAACTCTTTTATCAAGCTTAACAGTTTTAGTGTTGACAAAAGGATTAACAGCTTTTGCAATCAAAAAATTATATCTAAGTTTAACAAAAAGTAGTTTAGAATAGTTATATTGAAATGTGCGTCCAACTGGTGAAAAGAATTTGTTAACATGTAAACCATTCTAAATCAAGTTGTATGTGTTATATATATCTAGAGAAAGATATATAAGTATTATATATATGTATGAACTCGTTTATAAATTTTCTACAATTATCATTTACCAAGATATTATTTTGAGGAGGTAACTTCTTTAATTATTTTAAAGAAAAAAATAGAATAATTATCATGGATCATGAGTGATGAACTTTTTTTTTTGTTATCGTCCGAATACAGTGAAGAACATTAGCTTAACAAAGGTTGAGTCTCAAGAAAGCACTGTTGAGGTTTGAGTCCATTTGTAGGATACGCGTTCAATTATTGTTTTAATTGAGTTGATTTTGTTTTTTTTTTTTGAATTTTCGATTTCAGTAGATACATATATAATTATTTGTCAACATTTTAAATGAAAAAAAACTTAAACAAAATTAAATTATTGTTTAGTTTGTTTTGGGTTCTTTTAGATTTAGTTATTCTAGGTTTTTAGAAAGTAAATCTCATTTGTTATTAAATTATGTTTGGTTTGCTTTAGTTGGATTTAATTAAACTAAAATAATTAACTGATTATAAAAAATTAGGTTCTATGTAGTTAATAAAATTTTGGTTCATTTATTTCAGTTTTTAAAAATTTATATACCATTTGATTCAAGAAAAAACAATTTCATAATTTAATATATAATATGTATTATGTGCAAGCTGTCTTTTATTATTTGGTTCGGGTTTAGGCTTGAGAATTTTGGTTCGGGTTCCGGATTTTTTCCCTGGCCTGCTAACCATTCGACGTAAGACAATAGATAAACCCGGTTAGTCTTGGATTGGCTCGGTTCGTTCGAGCCTCTAGGGATTGTATTTTATTTTGGATATATGAACCAATTGAATTTGACTTTTTATTAAACGACACCGTAACGGCTTCTTTAAGTCAGAATCACAGATCGTCTCCTCAGAGACGACGACGACGAGAAGAATCACAAAGCCATGGATTTCGAATTCCGGCGCAGAGACTATGGAGCTGACCATGAATCTCATCTCCTTCCTCGTTCACGAACTCTCAAGCACCCTCTTTCCTCTCCAATTGCTTCTCGTCAACACCAGGTCTGCGACACGCTTCCTCCATTTGTAGTGTAGCTCTCTGTTTATTGGTTTTAGCTTATTGCAGTCACTGTTGATTGGTGCTAAAGAGATTTGTATGTATGTGTAAATATCTTGTGAAGAGCACACAAGTTAATAGCTTATGATAGAAGAGTGTATTTGCTTTTGTGTTGAGAGATGTTGAAGCGGATTGATGAATTATAAGACTTTACATCTTGATCTATACGTTTTTTTAGGCAAAAACTGTGAGAGGTAGTGGTGATCTTGACTTCTTTGATCCATTGATGGGATTGAATGCTTCGGTAGAAGAGAAGGTTGAAGAAGAAGAAGGTACTTCTCTATCCATTGAAGCGGTGACTCAGGAGCTCACAAAGGAGTGGAAGTCTCTTAAACGTATCTTGATGCAGCGCTTCCCTGTCTCCAAAGTCATTTCTTTTTCTCCAGTTACGTAATATTCTTTGTATTAACTCTTAGTGATCATATAGCTAGAAACAGCACTTGGTGTTTCCCTTACTGTCTTAACTTGGTTACCAATGTTCTACAGGTATCTAATGTAATAACCAAAGGCTCCAAAGGTATGTCGTTGTTATGCTGTATATTATATTCTAAACTTGTGAAAGCATATCATGACATCTCTTGCTCTGATTTACTCAGTTGAGACCCCTTCTTCTCAATCGCGTTTGGAGGAGGTAGGCAGCGAAGAAACTTCTCTGGAAGAAACTGCTAAAGTGATGGACCAACAGGAGTATCTAGCCAAAGTACGCGAGCTAATAGAGGGTATCACTAAAGCTTGGCAGACTGAAGATCGAGTAACATCATTAAAGTTATCAATAAAGGTTAATTTGCTAACTTATCAAATCTGCTTTGGTACAAAATCCTTAAAACAACATTTTATTGATATTATCCAACATATAGTGCTCAAACGCCATTGAAGCAGTTTTCTTGAAGAAAAATATATATACGATTTGGTGATAGATAAGTTTTGGTAACTGACTCGATTATTAATTTTAAGATTCAATTTCTACGTTCTGCTCCGCAGGTCACAAAACTTCTGATGGACACAACAGTTTTGCAGTTTTATCCTACAGTCTTTGTTGTAGTGACTGACATGCTTGATATGGTTGGGGATATGGTGTGGGAACGGATCAAGGAGAAAGCAGAACATGATGTAGATGGAACAGTGATCTGCACCTTACCGAGTATGCATCTCTATTCTAATCCTGTAGTTTTTTCAACAAAATGGCCTTTAGTCATGAGCATAGTGTTATCGAGAATGGAATTACGCGATCTGAGAGTCTATTCATGATCACAATCAGACACATAAGTTTATAGCACAACATGCAGTCTTCTAGTTGCAGATTATAATTTTTTTTCTTGAACCTGTGCTAAAGACAGATGATTTTCAAGCAAGTGATATCTGCCTCGAAGCAAGAGAGACTTGCTATAACTGGTTCTGCAAAGTTGGTTCAGTTCGAGAACTTCTCCCCCGCATGTAAAGCCTCTATCGTTAATAAAAATGTTTTTACTCACCTTACCCCTTTTCTTATTTCTTGTCTTTTGTTGTCTGCCATAGTTACTTGGAACTTGCAATTTTACCTTGCTGGCGTTTCCTCATCAATCAACCTAGAGAAATTTTGGATCGTTTAGTCATGATGGTGAGAGGTCTTGCAGATCCACTGGCATCTCTGTATTGTCGTCTTTATATGGTGCATCGTATGCAGAAGTTGGGTTTCTGTAATTCAGGTACCCTTATTCTATGTTTTTTTTTTCATTAAAAATGCTAGATGGATGAATAGTGGAACATCATAATGGGCTGTAATATGCTTAACAACCTTGGCTTTCTTAATCGAGTGAATACTTAATTGTAGCTTAGCCACACTTGCTTGCCAGTTATGGAAAAGAATACAGATCTTAAAAGTCATGAATCAATGGTGAAGGGAAGGCTTTTTAACTTGATTGTAGCTAAGTCTGGGCAAAATAACCGGAACCAAAGAACCGAACCGGAATCAAACCGAAATACCCGAATCCAAAACCAAACCAAACCGAAACCTTCAAATACCCGAATGATTTCTATATTTTTATATCTGAAATAACCGAACCGGAGCCGAACCGAGAACCGAACAAATACCCGAATATATAAAATATTAATTATATATACATATAACATACCTAACTATGTATTTATAATTTAAAAATCTATTAAAAGTATTCGAAAATAGTTGAAGAAAACTAAATTATTATATAGTATCCGAATTACCCAAAAATATTTGAAAGTATCCAGATATTTTTGTCTTAGATATCCAAAGTAATCTGAAATATCCAAGATTTTTATCTGAACTATCTTAGTTATTCAATATTTTACCCAAAATATTCGATATTTAACCCAAACTACCCGAACTAACCGAACCAGAACCAAAACCAAATGAAAATCGAGTTTTTCCGGGTATCTCCCGGTTCTTAGTTTTATTATCCGAGCCAAACCAAACTCGAAACTATCCGAACCGAACTGAAAATAGGTCAAGTAGTAAACGGATCCTCTAGCCGCCTACCCACTACCCAAACCGAACCGATGCCCTAAATGCCAGTCCTAATTATAGCATAGGGAGATTCTCGTGAATTTTAATAATTCACCTGAGTTTATATATTTCAACTGTAGCCTTTTACATGCCAATGTTTTAGAGTTCTCTAAGCTCGTTTTTCCTCTTGAAGGAAGACACATAATATCATGTTTGGCCATGATATAACAGGATATCTAATCAAATGCCTCAAGGATATTGAAGATGTATTGGCGCCTATTTTGGTGGACAAGGATGGGTGTTCCTATATTACAGATGACAAAAAGTTGCTTTTTAATTTGATGGAACCAGCCATTGAGTATATAATGAAATGCTTATTGCTGACTGGACGTCAGGTTAGTAACTGTTCTTGACTGGTTAGTGGCAGAAAGCATTTGCTCGTATTTTCTTCTTGTTGTTTAGAATTCCATTTGCAACACTATCATGTGTGTTTGAATTTTCTAGAAATAACAGAGTGATGGGGAAAAGATCACCGGCTAGACCTTGTTAAATCTTTCTTTCTTTATGATAAATTGGTTGCTAGTGTACAGGAGAACAATGTATTGGGCATACTTGAAGAGCTTGGATTTGGAAGGAATAAATCTCAGTCGTCCGAAAACTCTGCACACGTGTCCATTTTGCTTCATCATCTACTCAAGGAACTTCCATCCGAGTTAGTTAGTTCACAGGCTATAGAGATCCTGCATATGATTAAATGCAGCAATGATTGTTCTTTCGGTCAGGTTGTTTCCTCATTTGAGATTTAATAAGCTATACCATCCACGGGGGTCTAACCCTTCCTTTTATGCTGTACTGCTTTACGAGCAGGTCTTGAATTACAGGTTACTTGGAAATAGGTTGTGTGAAGGGAGATCTCATGCAGGTTTTCTGAGTTCACTCGTCAATGAAGTTATGCAGGTTTAGTGTTTCCTTTTACTTTCAACAAAATTAAACTTTATGTACCCGCGCTGCTCATACTTTACATATAGGTACATCATATACCAAAAGATGAATCTTAGTTCCTCCTGAATAATGATTTGCATAATTATAAACAAAAACTGTGATAAAGAGAAGGGTGGCGTGACTTTGCAACAGGCTGACATTTACGTCTGAATATTGCAACAGGCTGCTTCTCAGTATCAGACGTTGTATGACTACTTGAGAATTATGGACGCATATGTTGATCTGTTGTTGCAGAACAAGATGGTGAGGCTGAAGTTCTAGTTTTCGTACATGAGGATCTCTTATCTCGTTCCTCTAATTTTTAACATCAGCTTCAACGGTATCAGGAAAATCATCTGGATGCGCTCTTGGATGATATTGTAACTCTAGCTCGTGACAAGTTCCTCTCTGAAGAAGAACAAGCAAGTTTGCAATCCATAATTTTGAAGTTGCTGTCTCATTTTGAGGACTTGCAAAAAGTACTTTCTCTGGTAATACTTTACTCCCTCTTTTCTTTATGTACTTTCAGGCTTTAAGGAAACAATACCCAGCATTCAAATTAAGCCATTGTCTAATCCCTTGGATGATCTCATTATTAAGTCTTGTTTAACGACTTCATTGGTTACTTTCTAGAATCATTTCATCGAGATCTTGGATCTAATGTCTGGGACTTCAAAGAAAAGTGTTAACATGCTTCTTCTGAGCATGGGTACTAGGTAAGGCGTACTCGTTTTTCCATAGTTTTTAACGTAAAAAAAGAAATCCTCACAACTGGATGGGTCACATAGTGCATTGTAAACCGTTGTGAAGTTGATGACCGTTAACTTGCATCTTTAAATATATGGATTAACCAAGCTCCCTTTAAGATATTGGAGATCCTAGTTTGAGGGATCTGTAATTATGATTCTTTTGCTTATGTATTGACCTTCCTTTTTCTTTCTTGGTTAAAGTATACTCGTTTCTTTCTCCTTGGAATAGGAATGGCTGCATATGTGATTCATCAACCGTGCAATTGCTTTTTGAAGTTTCTCAGGGTCTTTATGATGCTACAGATTTCGTTAACATAAAGGATGATGATAATCGACAGACATCACATTTAATTTCTCGTTTTGTTGAGATGGTACCGTAGTTCCATTTACCAATGAGCACTTCCTCGTTTGTGTTAAGTTGGTTGATATTGACTTAACTTTTGATGCTTAGGTTGATTACGGAGCAAAAGGGGAACGCCATTTGTTGTTTTTGGCGGAGTGTCGTGACGCCTTTAGTGGGATACATGAACTTAAGGTCAGCAATCAATCAGTTCATTCTTCTTTTGTATCAGTTTCAGTTATGGATACTGCTAGACCTGTGGAGGACCTGTATTGTCCCATTCTTGTCCGTTCACACCATTGCTTGGCTTTATGTTGTGATAAGTTATACTGTGTTATGGTCACTGGCTGCAGGAGACACTCGTCCGTTCAAGCAACACCTTGGCAGTAAAAGCACTAAAAGCAGGAAAGAACAATATCAACTTTGTAAGGTCTTGCCTAGCATTCAGCGAAGTTACCATTCCATCTGTTACAATTCCGACAAAACAGTTAAATCTTTATCTCGAAACTGCTGAGGTGTGTCTTCTTTTTATTTGTAGTATTTTGCACTCAAAAGTGAAAGTATGTACGTACTGAAATATGTTTTAAAAGGTTGCGATTTTAGGTGGTTTGATTTCTCATTCCGATGGACTGGTCATGTCAGCTGTTGAGTGTCTTGAGAATGTAGCGCCAACAGATGGTGAGTTTTTTTTTTGTCTAGAAATGTTTAGTTTAGCTACTATACACTAGATTAACAAGTGAGAAGTAATCAAACTAGCCTGTGAATTGTAGCCACCCGATAACAAATATTGTAGCTAATTGACGATTCAAAAGGCCGGTGGTAGGCATAGAGGAATATCTTTGTTCTTGGTCACTTCAGCTTCGTAGGTTTTCTTCTTCTTTCTTTTTTTGTCCCATTTTTCAGGTATTCATTAGGGTTTTTTATTTATTTTTGTAGGTATGTATATGCCTTACCGTTCTGTAAATTGATATGCATCTGGTATTTTGATGCTATAATATCTTGTACGTTTTTCTCAATCAGGTTTAAAGTCAATTGATGCGGATAGTATGGCCTCTGTGGTATGCAAATTCTGCAGCCTCCTGGTAATGGTTCCAGGTAAATTGTGGAAGCTCTTGGATCGCTTTTTCTCAACAATATAGATCTGATTCTTCACCGCTTTGGACTGTCCTTATCTTCAGAGCTTTAGAACTGAGATCTTTTTTTCTGTATATTCAATTGTAAAGGTAATCCTGAGAAAGGCGTGTTGGATATCCTTAAGAGCATCTATTCCGCTACTTGCTCTAGTTCATGGTATGTTTGAATCAATTGTACACATTTGATATGCAAAATGGACATACATTCGCTTCTTTTTCCATGAATGCCTATTTTTCCTAATCTCATACGTTTTACCGCCCCTTTTGCCTTTTTGGTTGACATTTCGATGTTGTAGGGCAATGCCGAGATTGAAGGTGAAGATACTTTGTGCTATCATTTCATTGTTGTCGACACTATCCCAGGATAATCTACCTTACCATTCTGCCAATCCAGAGGTATCTATATGCCTCTCATCTTATTACATGCAAAATTTTTGTTGAGTTGCCGAAATGCTCTGGTCAGAGCAGTTTGTGTTTCAGATGGCTGAATCTAAATCTAAACTTGTGTTAAAGAAAAAGTTTGAGTTGTACTTTTTGTGTGTGCAGATAACTGGAAACGATTTACTGTTCTTTGGTGATTCATCATACAAGAATGAACTTATCTCTTGGACTCAGCTAGTTGTAGGTGAACTTGTAGAAGCTATTGAGCAAGAAACGTCACAGGTCAGAATCTACCTTCACTAGTAGTAAGAGACAGATTCCGATTTTTTTTTTTCATGCTCTCTAACCTGAGGTTATATGATATTATTTTGCAGATTGCTCGCGGGAACATTGCGCTTGAAGCTTGCAATTGCATATCATCAGCACTAGCTGTACTGTTCTTCTCCTAAGTTTTGCATATATTTTTTCTCATTCTGAAAAAAAAACTAATATTATTCATTTAGCTGGGTTGGTGACATGCCTCTTTGATGATGTGCAGCTGAATGAGAAAGTCTCACAACTTTGCTTGAGACTGCTCGAGACAGCAGAAGGTTGTTTGGGTGCGAAGGACATGTACCTCGAATCAACTAAGAGATCACTCCAATTATGATGGTTATCATATGTGTGTGTGTGGCATTGGTGAACTGAAACCAAGGGAATGTGATATTCTTTGAAGCTTATTACGTCTGAAGCGAGTTAATGCTGTACCCGCATCAATAGTGTTTCATATTATTATTATTTTTATAACCGTGGAGTCATAAGCAGTAAACTCAGATTAATACCCACTAGATTTTCTATTCGGACATGCACGGTTATAGGCGGTAAGGTGGCTAAGACGATTCGAATCCAGGGGCGGATGTAAAAACACTTTTAGTTGGGGGCACAATATCAAAAATAACAAAATAAATTCTAAATCAGGATCATTTTACTTATATTTTCCCTAAACTTTGAAGTATTTGACCAAATTACTTAAGAAAATTTAAAAAACAGTAGGAGGCACGTGACCCCATACTCCGTAATGTCCGTCCGGTTTGATTCTAGGACGTGCACTCCAGTTGAAGTTCCATTACAACTAGACCAAGAACTCTTGGTTAATAGTGTTTCATATTCAATCACAGTTTAATCTTAAATGAATCAAAATCACGTCTTAAACCAAAATTTTGGTAAATTATGTTGTTTACGAACTCTACGTTCTTCATGTTATTGCTAATTACTTTTTTGTGCAACGTACAAATTTGATTATCTATTCTTCTTGTAATAAGCCCCGAAAAGATAAAAGGAAAAAAATCATTACACTACATGGTGACGTGGCTACGTAAGACTGGCACAAACTCTATCTTCACAAAATTCAGACCGGAAACATAGATCCTATCTTCAACTAGATTTTTCTTTCTCCAACATTGTCAAGAAAGTTAGCGAAAAATAAAACATTGTCAAGAAAAAAAAAAGGAGAAGAGAAGTGTGAGTCAAGAAAATGTGGTGCGGACGTTATCATCAGCCATTACCTGCCGGTTCCAGCGTCTTGAAGCGGCACGCTAAGCAAGAAGAGAGTCTGGGAAGAAAACAAGTGTTCTTGTTCTTATCCTCCTCTCCTTCAACTTCAAGCTTAAGAGGACATCAATGGCAAATAAATAATTATCCCAAACTTGGGCTCAGATCAAAAGCAAAAGCTAGTGTTGTGCCTCCGTCTGAATCTGGTGATATCACCACTTTCCTCCTAGTAAGGTACATTTATATCCATGTTCTCCAATTTATTACTAGTATTTATTGAGAAATTAAAGTAGTTATTTGTGATGAACTGTTTACTTATTTGCAGTGTAGCAATGATCTCAATGTATTTGGTAGCCAACTTTGTGGTTCCCTCGTTGCTTTTCAAGTCGCTCCAAGGTGAAGAAGAGGAAGATTCTGATTAAGAACTTTAAGTCCCATCCATTTGAATTTTTGCTTTTTAAAAAATTAAATTTTTTGTTACTTAAATGAAAAACTTATTAATATAAGCTCATTTTCATCTAATTTCTGCGTTAAGTTTTCTGTCATCTAATTTTCATTTTATTTGATTAAACCGCTTACAACTACAAGTATCATATAGCCAATAGATAAAAAATGAAGAATAAATAAAAAAAAATGAAGAAAATTTTTTTTTTTGATCGGGTGATTGTGGTCGAGTGGTAAGAAGACGGGACTGAGACGCCACACGTTTTAGGTTCGATTTACCTGCTGCGCGAAACTAAGTTACAATTATTCTGGTCACCTTACACGGATATGGGTCTATGCTTTAGGGTCCATTTGAATACTCGGAGAGAGAGTCTATCCGTGGGTTGCACCTCCCTTTGGAGATTAGTCTGGGCCTCTCCATGAGCTTGGGATACCCCAGGTTAAAAAAAAAAAAATGAAGAAAATCTGTTCTTTTTTTTTCTCGCAGGAAATTTCATATTGTTAACACTACAAGAAAACTAAGCTTTTACTAGGAAACTTTACTAGGAAAATAGTTCTTCGTAAAATTACTACGAGTTAACTTCGAGTTTACGAGGAAACCATTTTTCCTCGTAAAGTTCTCGTAAACTTACGAGAAAAATGTTTCCTCGTAAACTCGTAGTAAACTTACGTGGCTCTTACGAGGAAAAAGTCATTTTCCTCGTAAACTCATAGTATCTCCTTTCCTCGTAAAGTCCTAGTAATAATTTACTACGAAATTAGGAGGAATGGAATTTGTTACTACGAAATTAAGAGGAACTGGATAGAAAATATCGAATTTAAATCAAAAACGTGTTTTGTACCTACTTTTCCTAGCAATTTCCTAGTAAATTCTCAGATTCGAATTTCTATAAATACCACCATATGTGATTCATTTGAAACACACCAAAAAAAAATCAGCTATAAGCTTGATCAAACACAAAAAAAAATGTCCGGTCCGGGAAATATTTTCGAGTTGCGGAAGTGGATGTATTCACACAGAGATAATAACGGGAGGGTGACGAAAGAATTTCTCGAAGGGTTGGAGACGTTTATGCATCAAGCAGATTCTACACCACTCACGCAAGGAAAGTGGTAAGATGTTCTGTCCTTGTCGGAAATGTTGCAATACCAAATTAGGCCCTCGTGAAAATGTTTGGAAGCATTTAATAAATAGAGGTTTCATGCCATATTATTATATTTGGTATCAACATGGAGAAGATGCTAGTTGTAGGAATGAAGGTAGCAGTAGTAATAGCAATTTTCAGATTGAACCGGTTGAGCATTTGCGTAATGAAGGTAGCAGTAGTAATAGCTATCATCACCAAGAGGAACAAATGGTAGATTGTGATAGGGTTCATGATATGGTAGGTGATGCCTTTGTAACTCATGATGATGATGAAGTTGAAGAACCTAACTTAGATGCAAAAAAGTTTTATGAAATGTTAGATGCTGCGAATGAGCCAATTTACAGTGGTTGTAGAGAAGGTCTGTCTAAATTGTCGTTGGCTGCTAGAATGATGAGTATTAAAACTGATCACAATCTACCTGAAAATTGTATGGATGCATGGGCAGACTTGTTTAAAGAGTATTTGCCAGAAGACAATGTGTCTGTTTAATTTTATTATCAGATTCAGAAATTGGTATATAGTCTTGGGTTGCCCTCGGAGATGATAGATGTTTGCATCGACAACTGCATGATTTACTGGGGAGATGATGAGAAGTTAGAAGAATGTCGATTTTGTAAGAAGCCACGATTCAAACCGCAAGGTCGAGGGCGTAATAGGGTACCGTACCAAAGGATGTGGTACCTACCAATCACAGACAGATTGAAAAGATTGTACCAATCTGAGGAGACTGCTGGAGGGATGAGATGGCACGCCGAGCATACTCAGACGGATGGAGAGATGACTCATCCATCAGATGCAAGAGCCTGGAAACATTTTAACAATGTACATCCACATTTCGCTAGCAATAGCCGGAATGTGTATCTTGGATTATGCACTGATGGATTTAGTCCATTTGGAATGTCTGGGAGACAATATTCATTGTGGCCGGTCTTTCTTACACCGTATAACTTGCCACCGGAGATGTGCATGCGACGAGAGTTTCTATTCATGAGCATATTAATACCTGGTCCAAAACATCCAAAAAGATCTCTCGACGTTTTTCTACAACCACTGATAAAAGAGTTGAAAGATTTGTGGTCAACAGGGGTGAGGACATATGATTGTTCAACGAAAACAAACTTTACGATGCGAGCGATGCTTTTGTGGACCATAAGTGACTTTCTGCATATGGTATGCTTTTGTGGACCATAAGTGACTTTCCTGCATACTACCTCGGGAATAAACTGGTTAGCTGTTATCAAAGTTACACCTCGAGGACGAATAATCGCTGGAGAAGAACCACCATTACAAGAAGAAAACACCAATGAGATCGAGGAAGCTGAAGCAGAAATTGATGAGTTCCTACTCATTGTTCCGCATAATCGTGAATACGAAGATGTTCCTGATCACTCAACGGACGAAGGTGTAGACGACGAGTTTTAGAAAATGATGATGTTTCAACAGATTACGACAATGTATCCGAATGAATTATGTATGTTTATAAGTTTGTTTAATCACAAAAATGAATTTAAATTATATATGTTTTAAGTTTGTTTAATCACAAAATCAATTTGCATTTGGGTTTAATGTGAAGAAGAGGTTAGGAGTTTGGTTGTAGAAGAGGTTATAAGTTAAGGAAGTTGTGGTTTGGGGTTTGGGGTTTCGAGTTTAGGGATTTATAAACCCTTTCCTCGTAAAGCCCTAGTAATAGAAAACACGGGCATAGCCGTTTCCTCGTAATGTTCTAGTAAGGTGTTACTAGGGCTTTACGAGGAAAAAAACGCGGGCATAGCTATTTCCTGGTAAGGGTTTTCCTCGTAAAGCCCTAGTACAACCATTACGAGGACCTTACGAGGAAATAAAAACACGGGCGTAGATATTTCCTCGTAAGGTCCTAGTAACATTACTAGGGCTTTACGAGGAAACAAAATTCCTTATATATACTCGAGCAATCTGGTTTCTCATTTGCTAGTAACCTTCTCTCTAAATCCTCTAAAGGTTCTCTCTAATTCGTAGTTAGGTGATTAGATTAGGGAAATTAGATTAGGTGGTTAGTTTAGGGAATTTAGATTAGGTGGTTAGTTTAGGGAATTTAGATTAGGTGGTTAGTTTAGGTAATTTAGATTAGGTTGGTTTACTTTTATTTAGTGTTTTTTTAAATTATACGGGAAATTAATGTTTTGATTTTTTTTTAAAAAATATTGATGCCTAGACAGAGCAAGCTTGCTAAGGCTGCTGGTAAGATGATGTCGTCTCTCGAGGGGAGTCACTACGGAGATATGTTTGGGCGTCAGGATGCTCCGGGTTCATCTTCGTCAGCTCCCGGTTCATCTTCGATTCCCGAGACTCAGGGAGCTTCTACGGCGTCCCGGCAACCACCTCCTCCTCCTCCTCCTCCTCCTCCACCGGTCGGGGTTCATCCCGATTTGCAGGTGCCGCCGAACGCACCCTTTGCGGTGTACACGGTGGAGGATATTTTGGCCCTTCCAGGCAGAGAAGGGCTGGCAGAGTTAGATCCTATCCGACGGGACGGCCAAAACGTATTATGGTTTATTTTAATCTTTAAAAAGTTTTTTTAATTTATTTCTTAATTAACAAAATATTTAGAAATTAATCTAATTAATGATTTATTTCTTAATTAACAAAATATTTAGAAATTAATGATCCTAGCGTCACGGACTGTATTAAGCGATACTTTCCCGATCCAGCTCCAAACTGGAAGATGACGGCGAGCCACACAAAAAAGACGTGGTTCAAATCGTTCGCTGTAAGTTTAATTCGTTAATTTATTTTTAATTATTTAAAATTATTAATATTATTGAACTAATCCGTCTTTTATTTTTTCTGGTTACAGCAAAAGTATCGTTGGTCTATTGGGATTCACCAGCGGGTGAAGAAAGAGTTTGAGGCCAAGGCAAGAGCACTATTGCTCGACATGGTCTACAACTGGAAGGGCGACTATCAGGTATAGATTTATAAATTATAATATATATATAGTTTTAAAAATATTATATATTGACTTTAATTCTAATTTTTTTAAATCAGGTGGATGGTTACGAGGCCGGGAAACCCGATTGTCTCACAACCACGGTGTGGGATGGCCTCATCAGCTATTGGGGGTTGTCGGACTCGGTCAGAACCTCCAACACAAACTCCGGGAACCGCATGACCAGAGACGAGTATGGCAACACGAAGGTGCTTCACACCACCCGGTCGAAAACCTCACGGGGGAGTTTGTCTAGACATGGTAAGATGATTTTTAATAACTATTTAATTTTTATTTTATTTGAATATTCCAAATTAATATTTAATTTTATAAATTAATTTTAGGCTAAGGAGAGATGAGTTCTTCCATCTCTGAAAGACCTTTACGAGAGGACCCACCGGAACAAGGCTGGGCAGTTTGTAGATCATGCTTCCGAGCGGATCTACAACGAGGTTGTTGCTCGAGTTGACGAACACCAGATCCAGCTGACTCAGCAGACTGGGACTCCAGTCATATTATCCACTGTTGAAGTGAATAAGATTTACGAGGAGGTAAATAATTTTTTTTACTATTAATTTTTAATATTTTTTTTAATTTTTCTTAATGTTATTAATATTTTTATTTACAGGTCGCCCCTAGGAAAAAGGGGCGTATCATCGGGATTGACATCGTCTTATCATCAGGAGCAGCACGATTTCAATGCTCAGCTACACTCGCAGTTGTCTTCGCTCACCGAGCATGTGACTTCTCTCACCGATGTCCTCGACATTATGGCGGTTGGAAACCCGCATTTGGAGGAGATGTTGCGTCAGAGACGGGAACGCGGAGGGATTCCAACCCAACAACATCCACCATCACAGTCACAGCCGGCAACCAACTATGGAGAGGATTTGCCGAGCCAGGACGACGAGTTCGTTCAGCAATTTCACGACCAGCATCCGTAGTTTTTTTTTTTTTAATTGTATATTATGAATTTTAAAACTTTTTGTATATTATTTAGTTATTTATAAAATATTTTGTTTTTTATTTTTTATTTATAATTTGATTTTTTTTATTTTTAAAAAATAAAATAATTATATTTATAATTAATTTTTTTTAATAGGGAACAAAACATTTCGAAGCAAAATCATCGTAAAGGTTTCCAAGTAATGTCATCGTAACTGGTTCTAGTAAGTTCCTCGTAATTTATTACTACGATCTTACGAGGAAAAGCTTACTACGAGCTTACGAGGAAAGCCTACGAGGATCTTACGAGGAAAAGCTAACCACGCCTTTACGAGGAAACGTTTCCTCGTAAATTCGCTAGGACCTTACGAGGAAAAAGACTTTAAGATGAACGTGTTTCGAGGAAACGCGTTTCCTCGTCTTAGTAATGGACGAGTTTTCTTGTAGTGTAAACCCAAATTCCTCTTTTGTTTAGTACTAAGCAAAAACTATTAGTATTAATTATTTATATTTTTTCCAACATTTATGTTTCTCTTTCATATGATTTGTACTTGAAATTAGAACTTAATTCGAGGATAGATACAGATGTAGAAGATAGTATTATTCATCTTTTATTTTTGACTGACTAAACGATTTGATAAGAGTATTGTGAATTTTGTCACACGAATGAGTATTGTGAATTCAATAGTTCGAGAACAAAACGTTGGAAACTCTATATATTGCACGCAATAAAATAAGTTAATAGTATTAATTAGGGATGGAAAAATAAAACAAATAAGAAAATTTGAACCGGCCTGATAAAAAAGAATTCGAATCGGCCCGACAAAATGAATTTCAATCAAATCGAACCCGACATAAATACCAAATGAGGCTTATTATATGGTATTTCGAGTTATGAGTTTATCCGAACCAAACTTGAATCCGAATGGATATTTTAAAAAAACGTAAGAAATTAAAATTTCAGAAAATACTTTCCCAAAAAGCATCTAAAATATTTTAAAATTTCATTGAGTACCTAAAATAAATTTGTATTACAAGAATAATTAACTCAAATATTTAGTTTAATATATTTTGGTATGTAATGATCTTCCTTTTTTTATATAGTCGAGTTTATTGAGTTCGATGTGTTTTTGCTTTGATTTTATCAAACATAATGTGTTTGTACATAGTTTTTTAATTTTGTTTTCTAATTTCATTTGTCAAAAATTACAGAAGAACCAAAAATAATCGTGATAAGAAAAACATTTCGATTTAACTGGAAACCTAATAAAGATTTCAAACCTAAAATTTATGGGGTTCAACCGGTTTTTAGAAATGTTACTATGCTCAAACCGAATTCAAACTAAATTTTATAATCTGCAATGGGAATAAAATTTATAAACCCAAAAATTTCAAAACTTGATTGAATCCGAACTGAAACCCATTTGTCTTATGAATGCTCTAGTATTAATAAAAAATGGTTATGCCGTTAGTGGATTGAAAGTAGGGCTAAAAACTTTACCCGATATTTGAATCTTTACCGGTACCCAAACTCGACCCGAAAAACTCAAACCGAAATCTAAACCAAAATAGAAAAATACCCAAGCAAGTATTGAATTATGAGAAATTGAATATCCGAGTGGGTAATACCCGAACCTAAATGGATACCCGAAGATAAACGAACATATGTATAATTAACTATATATTTCTAATTTAGTTCTCTCATTTTTTTAAAATATTTATTTTGATGTTACACGATCAAATATATATATATATATATATATATATAATTTTGGACAGAGTGATTTACTATTCACTTGAAATACATGTCAAATTCTATTTCGTGCACTAACAAAAGCTGCCTCCAAAAATTCAAAAAAACAACCAAGTTACTGATTTTTGTTCTTAATTTTTTTTTGTCTTCAAACCTATTAATCGTCCTATTAAAAATTTAAAATCAGTTAAGTTAAAGATATATTTTTAAATACAAGAAATTTAAACAATGAATAATTTATTTATTTTCAAAAGTTAAATATCCGAAATCCGACCCAAAATAACCGTACCTGAACAAAAAATATTCAAACCCGATCCGAAGTGTAAAAATACCCGAACAGATATTAAACTTATATACCGAAATACCCAAAAAAACAAAATACCTGATCCAAATGGGTACTTGTCCATCGCTTATTGAAACCATTAAATGTAGTGAGATAGTTTTTTTTTTGAAAAAAGATTGTACTGAGATAGTTAAATAACTAATACACTATAAAGACTTCATAACTTACCAATATATACAAGAATAAAAATTTATATATTGCTCTCGTCGCATAATAAGACTGGAATCTGGACACATCCCAATAAATTACGATTAATCTTGACTTCCAAATTTTTTGAAAGTTATAAACATAGAAGTAGACTTTCAAATTCATTAAAATCCTTACTAAATATTTATAATCCCAAAATTTCATATCCAAGTATAGACATATTTAAAGCTATATCTAGAATCCATGTAAGGTTTAACATAATCACAATATACATATACAACTAACAAGCCCATTTTATTCCACCATACAGCCATAAAGATGTCAAATATAATATTATACAAAATATTAGAATTTAAAAAGACTAACACTAGTATATTAGGGTATGATTAACCCCGATTTCTTAGGAGCTAAAAGACGTTTTTTAACTTTTAATTAAAAAAACTTAAGAATCGTCTCTTAAATAAAAATTTAAGAGACGTCTCTTAGCCGAAAATATAAAAAAAAAAGTCAAATCATAAGTTAAGAATTCTATTTTTAGATACCGGGGTTAATCAAGCTTAAAGCCAAAAAAACTTAACATGCTATTAAGACCACGTTTATTTGTTTATATATAATGAATTAAAAAATAATTGATTATAGGTTTTAAAGATGGATTTAGTACAAGATAAACCGATAAGATTAAGACAGGAATATTCTTCTTTAAAGAAAGTTATATTAATCATGTGTGGTGCATAAAACCTCTATATGTAAATCAAACTTATTAAAACATTCCTTAATCATATTTAAAATATGATTAAAAATGAGGGTAAAATGGTAGTTTCACGAGTTCACGTGGATCTAAATAAGTGGGAGTTGTTGAATATTATTCCTACTTCTAGAGATCCGTTGACGAAGAAAACGCCGAAGCGGACTTCTTCCACGCGCTAACCACCACACTCCCTTCCTTATAAAATCTCCATTCATCGTTCCGACAAGAAACCAAACCATCTCTGCAACATTCCACATCAAGAAGAAGAAGAAGAAGAAGATGCATGATTTCTGCTTCACCATCCCGTACGGGATGCTCCTCATGGTCGGAGGATCCATGGGTTATTTCAAGAAAGGAAGCATCGCATCTCTCGCAGGAGGTGCAGGCACTGGACTCCTCGTCCTTCTCGCTGGTTTCATCACCCTTAAAGCTTTCGAGAAGAAGAAGAAGTCTCCGGTTTTCGCTGTCGTTCTTCAGACAGGTTTTTAATAATAACTCAACCTGTTCCTGTCTGTCCTAGCATCATATCTTTGTCTTGTTCTCATTTAGATATCTCAACATCTTGTATTTCTTGATTTATAATACAGTCATTGCTTCTGGTCTTACATTCGTCATGGGACAACGGTACTTGAAAACTCAGAAGATCATGCCGGCTGGTTTGGTTTCTGGGATCAGGTCATTTCCTCCTTTTACAAAAACATTAGCTGATGAAACTGTTAACTTGGGTTATAATCTGACAAAACCATTTGTCTGTGTATTTTGCAGTGGTCTTATGACCTGTTTCTACCTGTACAAGATAGCAACTGGTGGCAACCACATACCAACAACAACCAAAGCTGAATGAGTGCTGATGCACTCTGGTTTTTCAATGTATCCTCCAATTGTTGAGATCAAGTATATGAATTTTTCGATTTAATACACTATGTATGGTTTAAACAATGCTCCTTAGAAAATGTTTGTTTTTGTTCTTGGTCCTTAGGTGAACATGTTTATTCTGCATCTGAGATTATAGTTTTTAATAGCCTTTAACCATCTCTGCAATACAAAAAGCTTTGATATGTGAGAGCAAAAAAGCTATAATCTCAAAACTGAGTAGAAAAGATACCAAACCCGTCCTCTATAGAGATACTAACCAGGAAAAAAAAGATACTAAAGCAAAAGATCACACAGGTGAGATTAGTTTTTGATATTCCTGTATTTATTTGACTTAGGGAAACAAACAATCTTGTCCCTGAGTTCCATCTCCTCTAGCAATGTGGAGGCTTAACTCATCATAGGGGCTTCATAACCATACCGTTTCCTGCTATGCTTCCTGTTTCATAAGTTTCTTCATTTTCGTTTCCTCTATTTTTGGTGGTGGTCTTCATCACCTTCAGCTCTTACCAGAGCAAGGTTTTGATGAGAGCTTGAGTCATTTTTATCCCTCTGATTTCTACCTTTTCACCAAGAGATTCCAAAGCATCTCCTCCACTATACTTCTTCTTAACTCCCAGCTTGAGCAATGGGTGAGGCTATAGTGGAGCAACAATATTATATGGCTTGTGTCTCTCATTATCCTCAGTCCTCACAAACTGGCCTGTGTCTCTTAGAAACTGAAGCAACAATATTATATTCATCACCTATGGTGTGTCAATGGTTCAGCTGGTTCAACATCTCGATTGTCCTCTCAACAATATTATAATTATGGAAACGAGGAGAGATATGTAATCAGTCCAAACTGCATCTTTGTAATTTTATTCTGATTAATGTACTGAAATAATCCGAAATGTGTAGTCATTCTATGGGGAAAAAGTGTTCTGGACATTAATGTGGGGGATAGAATTCAGTCCAACCCAACCTGCAAAAACCTGACCCAATTTAAACACAACCCACAAAAACCCATAAACATTATAATTGGACTTCAGACCCACAGAGAAAACTCAATAGAATATGAGTTTATCTATAGGTACTCAATTTACCAATTATTCATTTATCTTGTTCAACATTATTATATATTTTTTAACATTTTTATTCATGTTTTACTATTTCAATCGTTTATTATTAGAATAGATGTTATTAACATACCACAATAATAGGAAAAGTATGAACATAAAATATTACAATTTTCCTAACTATAATTTAATTTATTTCTTGTATAACATATACTTGATAAATTTTAAGTTTCCATTTTCAAAGGTACAATAAATTATTTTTTTCTTATAAGAACATTGTACTTTATATCATTTTAATAATATTTGGTATACAGTATTTGTTATTAAACTATTCTTTGTTTATTGTTAGAATTTTTTTTCTTAAATTTTATTATGATTTCGAATCTAAATTAAAAATTTGAGAAATTATTAAATATTTTACTGTATTCTACTATCCCATATCATAAAAACGACTATTTCTATGTTTTTTTATATAAGAGGAATATGTGGAAGGATTTAGAAGATCTCATGAAAACATTTAAATACAATTTATTTAACAAATATATTACTAAATTTCGATGATAATCTTAATCTTATTGCTTTTGCGTTTATATTTAAGTTTCCATTTTCAAATTTTTATGATATTGTAAATAAGTTATCTCAATTAAATGAATATAGTATAAATAAACCGGTTGTAGATATTTCATCAAGTTTCTGACCAAAGTCTATAAATTTGAGTTTATAGTTAAGATTACATTTTTAAAATTTCATGATATTGTAAATAAGTTACTCCATTTATTAAACAGTGTAATCAAACATAACTCATTCAATTTAATGTACGTCGTGAATCCTTGGATGTTAGTATAAGCTATAAGAATTTTAAGTGTTGTGCAACAACAATCTTAATACAAGATTGAACATGAAATAAACGCAGCAGATAAATAATTCATGTGTTGATTATACTAGGTGGGTTATTAATTATTCTGTGGGAAAAATTATAACAAAAAATGGGAAGAATATGTGTAAGATAAAAATCTAGTAATGGCGAAACTTATATATTACATCAGTACCGTTAATGTGGTATGTTTCTAGATATAACACATTAAACAAAGTTAGTTATTAAAGATGACTATAAATTAATAAATCTAAAACTATTACTAAAAGATTTGCAGAAATCTTAAATAAAATTTTCACCGTAAATTTCTCTATTAATGTTATCATATAAGATATTATAAATAACATGTTTTATATTTAGTCACGACTAATTTAATAGGTCTAAACTAAAATATGTCATGGTAGAATTCAAATACGACATTAATTTAATAGATTAGATGAAACCTTAGGTCTAATAAACAAAATGACCATTTTACTATTAATAAGGGGTAGTTGATACTTTGTAAAACCAGTAACAAAAATAAGTAATATTCCACGATAATATAAGGGTAATAGTTAGTAGTGATCCTCTTTTTAATAGAATAAATGATACAAATTATTTAGTTTGATAAAAACAGAAAGCGTAGAGAGGGAACATATTAGGGTTTGATCAATAATGGATCCGCAGAAAGAAACAACCAAACAAAAAAAAACGAAGAATACAATCTCTCTCAACATCCTCTTTTACTCTCGATTTAATCTTGGAGATACTCTTAAAGTTACCTGTGAAATCTGGGAGATACTCTCAAAGTTGCCTGTGAAATCTGTTGGTAGGTTTCATTGTGTTTCAAAGCTCTGGTCATCAATCAAGTTGTTTGTTTACTCGATTCCACAAGACCGCAAGTCTTCAAACGAGCCTTATTCAATTGTTTCTCAGCATGTTCACAGTTCCCTAAATCATGTTGCTTCTTACCCAAGGTATCTGTCCACGGCTTGATAAACAAAGAAACCCTCATGATTGGGTTTAATGGTCTTCTTAGGATACGACCCAATCAGTGCTAAACACACAGTTTTGTGCATGCCTTGTAATGCAACCATCAACAAGTGCAGGGTTTGTACACACTAGGATCAGCTCAAGAATCATGGAGAAAGATTAAAACCAACCATCTTCCAGTCTTTACCATACCAGTTATGCATGCATCAAGGGGGTCTTGTATTATATAGCAATATCGTCTGATCAAACCGAGAATGTTGGCCTTATTGTAATGAGTTTCGATGTCAGATCTGAAGAGTTACATATGATAAAATTACAATGGAATAATAATAGTATTGGTGATATACGACATACGAGGACTCCAACAATATGAGGGAAAGTTAGCTTGTCTTACAAGTAATCTTTCAGGTGGCATTACATTTTGGATTTTGCAGGATGCAGAGAAACATGTTTTGTAAATTGTTTTATATATCATATTATGATCCAAAAGGAAACAAGTTCCACACAGTTGAGTATAAAGGATCCGCTGCAGATGAATCAAGGCTCAAGAATGGACTTGAAACAAGTTTTGAGTTTGAAATCTATACTGTCCTGAACCACATACAGTCTTATTTCATTGTAACACTTCATTTTATTCTTTTGGTACAATGACTCTTTATTCATTTTCTTGTTGTTTTTAAAAATAAAAACAAATATACCACACTTATATTTTCTATCTGATTAAGGTTGATAATGTAATTTTTCCCTCTTAAAAAGTCTCAGACACAAACTAACTAGGCAGAAGCTTCAATTTTGATCTTGGACAAAGTCTTCTCTACTTCCACAAGACGTGCCTCTAAGTTTAGTTCTTTCTCTTTTATAACAAGATTCCTCTGTTTCAGATTTTCAAGAATATCTTCTCTTCTTTTCTCATTGCATCTCTTCTTTTCACTTTCTTCACAATCAAAGATCATACTCTCCTTCCCTGCAGTATCTCCATCCACATCAACCTCATTATCACAGATTGGACTTGTCTTCTGTTGTATGTTGCTTGCGGTGTCATCATACTCCTCGTTCCTTTCCTCTATTTTGACTGAAGCAAGGTTTTGACAAGGCCCTGAGTCATCACTATCCATCACCTGAAATTTTCTTCTTCTTTTTCCAAGTGGCTCAGAAACATCTTCTCCAGTTTTCTCTGCATCACTATACTTCCTCATAGATCTGATCTTTTGAGCAATGGTCATGTTATCATCTACTCCTTCATCCATATAACTCTCCTCATCATCCTCATGAGCTTGGTAATTGCTCACCTTCCAACTTGAAGATACAAGACTGTTCACCAACTTGCCTATCTTATCTTTCTTTGCTAATAATCTACGTATACTAGATCTTGTGCGTGTTTCAGGAAAGCCTTATTCCAGATTCTGAACCACTTGGCTCAAAGGTAATACCTTGGGAGATACATCAACATCAACATCATCATCATCATCATCATCATCATCATCATCATCATCATCATCATCATCATCATCATCATCATCATCATCATCATCATCATCATCATCATCAGTTGTTTCTCTCTGCATCTCTTCACACCCCATAAAGTCTGAAACTGATTTCACCCACCAGTCTCTGTATCTTGCAGTAACAGAACCTCTAGCAAGTCGAGAAGGCATGTACAGCTTCAAACCGTCAAGAGGCTGGTTGTAATAATCCCAAGCCTCCTTTTCTGTGAAGTCTCCATGACGAGTAACTAAACCAGGAACATCCTGAGCCAAACCGAACTGCATTGCCACTCTATTCGGATAGTAACTCTCCACAAAACCATCTCCAACAAGCTGAGAAACTCTCACACATCTAGCAAAAGAAGCAAACTCATCACCAAGACTGTTATCAACAGTTACCCACATAGCTTTCTCAACGTAAAACCGAAGTGGGTTCCAGTTTGTTAAAGGTCTAATGTATGGACGCCACTCGAAATCATCAAATCTTAACCTCACATTCTTATGTCTTTGCTGAAGACTGTCCCATTGAGCTATTCTTGGTTCACCTTTGGGTATCTCTCTAGCTTTTGGTCTTAAGTTCTTGAACCTCTCCCAAGTCCATACTTGAACTAACTTCAACAAAGACTTGAGACTGAGTTTCCCATCACAGTCTCCTCTACTAGACCCACTGATTAGACCCAAATCTCTGTATACACCCGCGAGAACAGCAGGTGCCAGAGCAATCCTTTCACCTCTAGCTAAACGAACAGCGATGGGAACAACACGCTTGGACACACAACGACGAGTTCTTTCAGGAAAGACGTATAAGGAAAGCCACAATACAAGAAAAGCTTCATGCTCCAGATCACCTCTACCCATGAAGCTCGAAGTCCATGACTCTACCTTCACTCCAGCATGCCTATCCTTCTTCTCTCGACATGCTTTCTCCAGCTTCTCCACCGCATCTTCCATCTCTGAGCTTTCTACAGAGGCAAAATCAGGGGAGCCTAGAACAGAGAATCCAAGAAGCACCATCACATCCTCTAAAGTTACTGTTGCTTCACCCCAAGGGAAGACAAAGGAGTTTGTTTCAGGACACCATTTCTCAGAAACAGAGAGAAGCAGAGACGGGTTCTTAGAGATGTTGTAAGTAGATGCTTTGATAGCTTCAAAGATCCCAGCTTTTCTCCAAGTGGGTTCGTGTAAAGCTTCCATCTTTACAACCCAAGACACGAAACGACGCTCTGCAACCCAAAACCCAGATAAGGATTGCCGTGAAGACCAGCGATTTAGCAACTATGAAGGAGAAGATGAAACAGAGTGACGTTGACGGGGAAGCTCGGCTACGGCTACAGAAGAGGTAGCAATGGGTTTTAGGAAGTGGGTTTTGCCTAAGGTGTGACCTTTCTCAAAAACCATGACTTCTTCTCGCTCTTCTGCGTTGGCCATGGAGAAGAAGGAAGCAAAGTTAGGGATTTAGAAAGTGAAGAAGTGATCAGCTTTGCTATGAATAGGAAAGAAATAATAGTAGAGACTGAACGTAATGCTTGCTTTATTTGGCAAACAAGCAAATGCTATTTTCTTCTTACTCAATAAGTTGAAATATTGACTGTACTAATAGTCTAATACAATTATACAAACAGAAGTATTAACTGTCTTACTGTATAATTTTTGTTTTTTTAATTTTTTTATTAATGTTTATATGTAGATTTAAGTTAGATCCTCTGCCAACAAAATCGAGTACCATAAAGATAACTCTTTTTTACATTTTTATTTGTTCATAAAAGCACATAAAATTTATATTATAAATACATCATTTTTTATAATTTTAAATTTTTAATAAAACTAACTCAATAAAAAAATAATAAAATTAATTAATATTTTTGAAGTTTATCATATTTTTTAACTTTGCTTGGAATCTCAAAACTTCAATCATACCATTAAGTTTAGTTTAAATCATAATATAATATTTTATTGTATATATGTATACATAGGTGGATGGAGGATATAACATATGGGGGTACGTGCCCCTACTAACTTTCGAATTTTTTTAACAAATGTTATGAAGTGTATATAAGTATTTCTAACTCAAAAATAAAATACAATGAAATTTTTTTTTGTATCTTCCATTAAAACTTTTTCTGCATCCGTCCCTATCTGTTCCTATATGTATATATGTATTGACCGTGTGTAATTTAACGGAGATTAGTACTTTCAAACAATTATAAATTCAGAAACATTTATATACATAAAGCTGACTAATCAGATGGAAACAAATCATTTACTAACTAAAAATGGAATTATATAATTTTTGGTTCTTAAATTTTGTATGTTCAAATTTTACTCTTTTTATTTTTAGTAGATGATCTTTTGAAGATTTTTTTGTTTCAAATTATATGACATATTAATTCTTAATATAAAATTTATTGATTTATATGTTATATAAATTTTTATATTTAGTAAATTATTTTCCTATTAAATAAATAATTAATGCTATTTTTTGTTTAAAAAGTACATAAAATTAATTATTTTCTTAGTTTATATCCATAACTTCAAAAGGTCAAATAGAAAACATGGAGAAAATATTTTTTTAGTGTTCCATAGATTTATGTTGAGTTGTCTGCCAACAAAACTTTTAAATTGTTGTACTATACGTTTTCTTACCATTACGGTAATTTTTCTTTTCTTTTGATTATCCATAGTGTCCGGTGGCTACCACCAACCAACTATTGTATGGGTTATAAGGGAGTATGTTAAATCTCTGGTGACCAAAAGGAATCAAACTGCGGATATCGTATTGAGTTTTTCTTTCAAGTACCTCTAGACCAATCCCATTTGGTTTAAAAAATTTGTGGGTTAACTTTTTATAGTGACTGACCCCTCTCCGAAAAGCTCCGCATCCAGGAAAACTCTCCAAAAGACCTCGCATCCAAGAAAACTCTATTTGCGTTGTAGAAGCCCATGGGCCATCTGCGACAAAATTTTTTTGGAGAGGTTTCAGTATCACTCCGCTAACAAAGAATCGAACTCGCAACCTCTGGCAATCGTGTGTGAGAATTTCGTTGAAACCACTAGGCCATCAACAATATCTCAAATTATAGCAACATCTTATTGGTAAAATCATAGTTCAAATCATCATATTTAGTCAAATAGCAAGAGAATTGTCTACTTTATATTTGCATATTTAAATATGTGTATTTTTAGCAGAATTTAATACTATCCAACAATTCTATTTTTGTAACTAACAAGATATGTGCATGCGTTTTGATGAAACCATCGACGAGGGTTGCGTTTTAACATTGGGATCAGCTCAAGAATCATGGAGAAGGATCAAAACCAATAACCACATGCATTGTGTTAGTTCTTACCCTACCCTTAACGGCTTTATTTATTGTAAAGCATATACTGACAAGACAGAGAGATTTGGCTTTATAATGGGTTTTGATGTAAAATCTGAAGAGTTTCGTGTGATAAAACTACCATGGAATAATGATAGTGGACCTGGTGGTATACTCTCATCATATAAGAAAGGTTAGCTTGTGCTAAATGTAACGCTGCAGGTGATGGATGCAGAGAAACATGAATGGTCGCGTCGTGACTTCCCGATCCCTATACCTTACTATGATCGGAGTTGAAAACACTTTTCAGATTCTTAGGCGTCACGGATACTGGTGAGGTCGTTTATGTACCAGATAGGTTTCGTAAATCATATTATGTTTTATATTATGATCCAAAGAGAAACAAGTTCCACAGAGTTGAGTTTAAAGGAATCGCAGACGCCTTACTTTTGTGCAATTTCATTATCTTATCTTCTTCATATTTTCTTTTCTTTTTCTTTTTTGTCTGGGGGATTATTTTGTTTATAATATTATGATTCCTTAGTTTTTTTTTATCTTCCTTTTAATTACCAAAAGTCTTTTAAGATCTTAATAGAAGGGGAAGACGACCTATTTCTCCACCATAACTATCATATAGTAATAAATGTACACGATCTTTCAACTTCGTCGTAATTGCACACCGTTTAAAATATAACAACCTATTTCCACACACGATAAAAGTTCGAAACCCGTTTCCACACAGAACTTAAAGGATGAACTAATATCGACATTTAGTGATTTAATGTTGGTTAGTGTTCTCTATTTTTAAACTTAACCAATGAGTAACTTAAGTAAACCCATAACGACCCGATTAGAGAATCTAAACCAGATTAAGTCTACCTAATACAACTGGATCTAATAAACCCACCCGAGATCCAAATTAAACAAATCAGAAACCCTAAAAAACTAAATCCCCAAATCATCTTCCTCAGTCTCTCCCGCGTGAAGAAAAATAGAGCTCCTCCAGGGTCGTTGCTCCTCTGCTTGGATTCAATCAGGTAATTTCGACATCTCTCTCTCTCCGTCGATCTCGACATCAAGGGAACAACTAGTTCTCCACACCAACATCTCTTCGGCACACCAAGAACCCGACCTCTTGCCCGACCGCTAGAGACTCCACTCGAATTTCCTGATTCATTACTCATACCTTATGGGTTTGTCTCTATGGTAAACGAAATCTCTCCTCTTGATTTTTAGGTTATAGGGTTCTAAAGGATTGAAATCGATTTTGGGGGTTTTTAAAACGGTTTCGGGTCGGGTTTAAATCGATCCCTAGTCGGATCTTCCTTTGGGTCGGGTTATACCAATATCAACCGATATGGATTGGTTTACAATCGGTTCTTGTCATAAACCATTAAAACCAAGACAAATCTTGGTCCGTGTGGAAACGGGTTTCGAACTTTTATCGTGTGTGGAAATAAGTTGTTATATTTTAAATGGTGTGCAATTACGACGAAGTTGAAAGATCGTGTACATTTATTACTATATGATAGTTATGGTGTGGAAATAGGTCGTCTTCCCTAATAGAAGTGAACAAATTACAAAACATGAATCAACAAGATTATAACATTTAATTTAAGCAATCGCAGACGACGAGTTAAGGCTCAAGAATGACTTGGAAAAAGACGTTTGGATTGTGGCCTTACTATCCTGAATCACATAGAGAGCCTCATGTCTTTGTAAACACTGTCAAGACTCAAGAGGATCTTTTAGCCTAAACCTCAATTCTGTTCCAGCAATCAACGAAGTGTCGAAACAAACCCATGTCTTACATAGAAAACAAAATCTTCAAAAGCAAGACAATAGTTTCTTTGGGCTAATCCCTTAGATAATATTAACAAAATTTAATTACACAAATAGTAAACAAAGGGGAAATCCTCAAAATATTATTCATACTATACAAGCCTAAACATTAAATATAATCCTACCTACACCCTAAATAATATGGTAACTCTTTTAGATATCACAGAAAAACTATTGAAATATATCACATTAAAAAAATCTCTAAAATAGTATTAATTAAAGGGTAAAATGAATAATTTACTCTTAATGCTAAACCATTACTCTAATCTCACTCCTTAAATATTAGACTCTAAACTATGATTATTAAGTTCAAACTCAAATATAAAATAACTTTTTAAAACTTTTTAGTTTGTGCTATTTTTATTAAAAAAAATTCTCTTGTGTACAACTTATGGAATAAAAATATGTGTTTAATAATATTCTAAAATATATATTAATTGTATAACTTATCATTTTATATTTTAAACATCTAGTTCTTTAATTTTCAGTAGATCTAATTAATAACATAATTATATATGGAGATGTATTAATTATTATTTTTAAATGTAATTTGAAGATTTTCTCTTTGTGTGTTATTTTGTCATACACATTTATATTTTGCTACTTTAGAATATTTCTCTAGTTTTCCTCTTACATTAGTAATGTGTTTATAGAAATGAATTTTGCTCAAAAAGGTGAATAATAATAAAAAAATATTCCTAAAACTTTATATCATTTATATGAAACAATTTAAAATTCGCATATGTTATTTATTTCTCTACAAAATTATACTTCAAATTTATTTCTCATAAAAATTTGAAGAAAAAAGAACAAAAAGGTAAAAATTTGAGTTTTCATTATTGAATAGTTTAATAAGTTTTGATCTCTTTATAAATAGTTTACGTTTCTTTTATTAATTTTAAAAGTGAGAGGTAAAAAAAACTATGGGTTGCTCATTTTGCTAGATTATTACCAGTCATTTAAAAATTGTTTATAAATAATTATATTTTTAGTTCTCAAAAACGTTTTTATTTATTATTCTTAATCTAATGGTGGGAAACTAATCTATTAAAAATGAATTTATTTTATTTTGTTTAGATAAAAGGGAGAAAATGAGTGGATAACAAAACCATTTGCTTTAGTTGAAGCATCAAAAGACAGAACAGCAATGGCTTCCTGTTCTTCTATCTCCTTCTCATGCGCTCCTTCACTTTTCTCCACCAAATCCATCACCTCATCTTCTTGCCCAAAGCAGCTCTCCTCTCTATTCCTCGGAACCCGAAACTTAAAGCTTCGGATCCGACCAAACAGACTCGGACCCTCAAACGGGTCAAGAACCACTTGCTGGTTCAAGTTCGGCAAGAACGGCGTCGATGCTGAAAGTGCCGGAATCTATGGCAGTCAGACACGTGATGACTTCGACAAAGACGATGTTGAACAGGTTTGTCTTCTTCTCTACTTTCCTCAAATGGTCTAGTTCTTGAATATTAATAATATTTATAAATAAATAAATAATGTATATGAGTTCTTGATTTTTTTTTTTTTGCAGTATTTCAATTACATGGGGATGCTTGCAGTTGAAGGTACCTATTCAAAGATGGAAGCTCTTCTTAACCTAAACATTCATCCAGTCGATATCCTATTAATGCTAGCAGCCACAGAAGGTGACAAACCTAAGATCGAGGAGCTGCTTAGAGCTGGTGCTAGCTACTCGGTCAAGGATGCTGATGGAAGAACCGCTCTTGACAGAGCTAACAGCGAAGAGATTCGTGACTTGATCATTGGCCACTCTACTCAGAAGGCTTGAGGAACTGAACAAGTTATGTTCTTGAGTTTTTATAAAAAAAAATGTGCTAGAACAAACTATCTTTATGGGTTCCTCGGATGAGTAGGTTATAAAATCCATCTTCTTCTTCCTTTTTGTCTTTCTCGCCTGTTTCTTGTTTCTTCCTTGGAGGTTCTTCTATGGGGTTTGGTGTTATTGCAGCGAAAGGTCTCTTTACAGGTAGGAAAGCCACCTTGGTTGCTCTGCAACTCGGTTTGGTTGTGTCTGTGTTGATCTTTTCCGGACTTGGTGGCTTTGTAGATTCATCATTTGGTTTTTCTAAATCTTCTGGTTCTGCCTCTGCAATGGAAGTTGAACTCTCTGTAACAGTAACACCACCGTCTTTGTCTGCTTCAGGCAGAGGAGGAGACATCTCTTCTGCATTTGGACAATTCAACCAATAGCACAAAATTTTCAGTGAAGTACCAAGCAGAGAAACAAGTATAAGACTACTTACCAATCGGTTCTAAGTACATAACCAACACTCGGTCTAGGAAAAAAAATAAACAACCAAACAGTAATTCTGTGGAGATTCTTACCGCCAAGAGGAGAAACAAATGTTTGATAATGAATTACACAATCCCTAGTTGTAGCATCTTCTGGTTTTTCTGAAACTTTTGGTTTTAACGCAATGTTAGTCTTGGAAGAAATTGTTTGGACAATGGTAGTCGAACTTTCTGTCATAGTAACACCACAATTGTCAGCTTCAGGCAAAGGAGAGAGATCTTCTGCAAGAACAAATCTTTCAGTTTAAGTATAAAAACACAAATAAATTTTGGATCTTGTGACGCTTTAACCAATGACCCCACCTAAAAAAAACATATTCTACAACGTTTAAGCTCTTTAAACGATTCCAGACAAACGTTTCAGTTAAGTACTAAAACTATGAAGGTCCGTCCATACAAGTATAAATAAGCCTACTTACTGGATTGGTGTTAAGGACATAACCAGCATACTGCCTAAAGGACCAAACAGTACTTGTTGGAGATTCTTACCTCCGAGAGGAGAAATAGATGTTTCATACTGAATTGAACAATCCCTACTGGTAGCATCTTCTGGCTTTTCTGAAACTTCTGGTTGTAATGCATTGTTAGCTTTGGAAGAAGTTGTTTCGGCAATGGGAGTCGAACTTTCTATCACAGTAACACCACCGTTGTCAGCTTCGGGCAAAGGAAAGAGATCTTCTGCAAATGGGACAATTCAAATCAAAAGCACAAATATTCAGTTTTCAGTTTAAGTCACATATCCAGCTATGCTACAAAACCAAAAATAACAACCAAATAGTAATTATGTGAATGTACTTACCTCCCAGAGAAGACGCAGATGTTTGATACTGTACTAACGAATCCCTAGTAGTAACATCTTCTGAAACATTTTCCTCTATAGGTTTACTACTCTCACGGTTCTGTAATGTCTCAAGTAAGACGTATTTATCAGTCTTCCATACACAGTCCAACAAGGTGACGCACTCATTATCCGTTGGATAGAACTCGCGGAACACCTATGTGTTTTCAAATAGAAAAAAAAAACAGAGTTTACTGACATGTTTATTGAACAGTGTAAGAAATCAACCATATGGTCCAACAAAGAAGCTTAGACCAACCTCAACCCCATCCTGGATCTTTACAGACTGTTTCTTCAATGATGTAGAGGTTACCAAATTGAAAACTGAAACCGCATCAAGTAATATCTGCACGAACAAATTAAAGCATATTATGAACACTATAATAACAATAAGATCAATCACAGTGTCTTTAATAGATCAAGGATTAAAGAAATAAATTTAAATGTTTTGGTTTTCTTAGGATTAGACAGAACCACAACAAAACTCAACTTACTTGTTGAATCAACACTCGGAGACGTGCAAGCAGTGCCAAAAATGTCATGGAAGATCCTATGAAAAACGAACAAGCTAGCAAAACGGATATCCCACTGTAAAACAATTATTAACCGGATGCCATTAAGCTCCAAGAAATTACACAAACAGTTTAATTCATAAAACAATCAATACCTAGCTGCCTTCAAGATGGGTTCTGTCATCTGCATCAAACACAATGACCAGTCAAAAAACTCGGATCTTGTTCGCAGTTTGTTATGCAGCTAATCTCTACCCCATGAAACAGAAAGATCCATAAAATATATAGAGATTAGAGTATACCTGTGAGAGTAGACGCAAAGCTCCACGAAGTCGGTCCAATATATCAGACTTCTTCAGCTTCAAGCTGCATAAATATCAGCTAAGATCCAATTCTAATATACCCATTGTTCTAAAAATCAATCTAGGCGTCCCCCTACTCCGGCAAATCGGACCTAAACAAAACGATTTTTCTAGAACGAACAGTTTATTAAAAAATAGGTTCAGCTGCTCAAAAAATTCGGTCCAAGCGCCCGCCTAAACAAGAATCTCATATAAAGCGCCTAAACATTAAATATATCAGTAAGAAACATACAAAAGATAAGCCATACCTCTCTAAAACATGGAGTTTCTGTTTAGTTCCTGTCCCAGAAATAACATGAAAACAAGGTCTAAGAATCTCCTCCATGTTTGCTGTTCTCAAAAGCCTCAAATCCCTTCTCACCTAAGCAACAAAAATCAATTTTAGATTAAAATTAATCAGAGCTTTAAGATTCATGTAGATAGATACCTTGAGAAGGTACTGAAAATAGGAGCATCTACGATGCTGGTTCTTGTTCTTATAAACCATTCTCTCGAAGACTGCGTGCTCAAATTCAAGAAGACGAAGCTGACTCTTCAGCTTCACCTCTAGAGATTTGTCTTGCATATCATCATCCATGGTACTGCTCTGTAAGGAAACTCACAATTAGATTCATACAAAACTCGAACAAGAGACAAGTAGAAACTCACTAACTCAGCTCAAACTAAGGTAACATCGAGTGTGAGAATCGAGAAGGTCTTACCTCTAGGCTCTATGATTATAGAGATGAATCGATGGTCGCCGTCGTGACAAGAAACCAAAGTTGAGTCGATGTCGGGAAGTTTTCAGAACGTTTTTTCACAACTTAAAAACTAGGGTTTAATCGTTTAATTCGAACCGAACCGAACCGGTGACAGAATTAAAATAGTAAGTTGCTAATCGGTTTTATCTCCAAACCGGTTTGGTTCACCTTCGGCAAATATGGTTCGGTTCAGGTGCACAAAAACAAAGGTGACTCCGGAAAGAATACATTAGGCAATTAAGCTTTTGATGACGTCTCAAATTAGTAAATTTTTGAAATTTTAATGTTCATACTCTTTCTAGTAAAAGAAAATGAGAAATTACACATAAACAGAAAATATTCTTATTATTATATCAACTCGTGAACAAGAATATAGCATCGATTAGAGCATTTTTAATGCAAGTCTCTTATCACGAAGTTCTTATTTTTCTTAAGAGACAAATTCTTAATTTTAATTAAGAAAACTTAAGAACATCTCTTAAATAAGAAACATAAGAGACGTCTCTTATCCGAAAAGTGAAAAAAAAAGTCAAATCAAGTTAAGAACTCTATCTTGAGAAATCCAGATTAAAAATGCCTTAAAATCTAGATTTGAAAAGGTATCCATTTTGAATGTTACATAACTAGTTTCGCTACCATGCCATTCGGGTACGTTCCACTAGATCGTACCATATTTTTAGGTATTGGCCACCATTTTCAACAGTTGACAAGAAGTCAAGTACCATGGAAAAGTGAAAATTCACCTCATTGTATTAGTTACTGAGACTTTTTATGTTATTTTTTTCTTTTATCATGGGTCAAAACCTAACTTATTTTGTCACATGCTAACACCGTTTTTATTTATTTCTATTGGGCTAAATAATTTTTGTTTTCCTTGTAAGATAAACCCAAACCCCAAATTTTATTTCGGCTTAGCCTGAAAACCAAAGTTTTGTCTTAGAATAAAACCCAGTTGTATTTTTTCTTTTGGACTCAAATATTTTTCTTTTTCTTTTTATAATGGACCTATATACTCAATTTTATTACACTTTTTATATTTAAAAACCTATAATACTTTTCTTTTTGATTTTTTTTATAAATTTTTACTTTCTTGTTTTTATATGTTTTAATACTTTTGTAATATAATATTCTTTTTAATTATCAAAAATACATATTTGGTTTTAGTTTTATTTTTGATTCATTTTAAGTTAGATTTTAGTTTCTTGTTATATATTAATAGTTTTTAAAAATATGCTAAAATATAATATTTTTTTAAAAAGATAACTTTTATAATGATGAAGCCTTTTTGTTCGAAAAGATAAGAAGGGAGAAGAATCATTTCTTAAAAAGCTTTCTTTCCAATTTCAAATTTGTATTACGTAAGCAGTCATGTGATGAAAGATATTGCGCAAGCACATTGTGACAAGAGAGAGGTTAAAATACATCAGTCGGCAGATAATTGTTTTTAAATAAAATCTATCTGACTAACTAAATTTGAGAATCTTGTAACAAATGTTGTTTAGTTTTCCTTTTACATAGTTTTGAATCTTCTATCATGTAGTTCTACTGTTAATTACTATTTTAAAATTTTAAATACAAAATAAATTAATTTAAGATCAATTAGCTTCCTACTGTTATTCATACCTTTGTATTTTAGATATCATCCTCTGTTAAAAATTAAAATACTTTTTTAGGAAAACTGAAATATTAACTTGATCTACTAACTAAAAAAGACAAGATAAGATGTGTGTAAAATAAAGAAAAATTGCTAAAAATAACACAAATTAAGTACCATTTTATAAAAATATTTTCAATCAAAAATATATTAATATTTGAGTTAACACTTTAATGATTATTGTTTTGTGTTTAGTATTAAAAAGATGAAGTTGAGTTTCTAAATATTTTATAAATATTTAGAAAAAAGTAACTTAGTCTATTTTATTATAATTTAAAATTATTTTTAAAAATTATCATTCACTAAAGATAAATTTGTAAAGTGTTATCAAACTTGTGCTAGAATTGCAACCCTTAAAATAAATTACACAATTAAATGACATTGTTAGACGGCAAAGTACTTGGTTCTTACTTCCAGAAATAAATATATAAATATAGTCAATGATTAAGACATGTAATTCGTGGGGAAGTGTTAACAAAGATTCAACGAGAATGTGATTTTATAACGTGGTAAGCAGGCGAAAATAGTTTGGTCCACACTATTTGAAAATAGATAGGGATTGATTTTTAAATACACACAAAAGATAATAGTGGGGTTAAGGCCAAATTAACAAAAAGCGACATAGATACTTAATCTTTTTTTTGGACAAAATATACTTAATCTATTGTTTGAAACTTTGAATACATAGTTTGGTCCACACTACTTGAATCTTTCGAGTCCGGCAGAACATTTTGATAATATATTTTTGGGTTAAACAGCATAGTTTGATGTAAACACCTATTCGGATTTTGTTGTCAATACTTCTTTTATTTTGGTAAAATCGTGTTGTCAATATCACTCTCAAGAAATATCAAAATGAAATGTATGACTTTTGTTTCTTCTTCTATGTTAGTGACGCATAAAATGAATGACGTTAAGAGGATGCGTAATCAGTTTAAGGTGTCGAAAAAATCTGATCTGTACTGAAAAAAGTTGATGTTAATATTGGTTGTCACTAGAAAACATTCGTAAGTACTTATTGCGTGATAGACTTGATAGTTATCATAGGAAATTAAGAATATTCTTTTTATCAACTTATCATATATTTAAACAAGTTTTGATTGGTTGTAAGATTATTCTGAAAATTATTCTAGAAATAAGTCAATTCAATTATGTTTGATCTACATGAAAAACAATATACTGTTGGTTCTAACATTTTTTTGTTAATGATATGTACGGACATTTTGGTTTTATGGATTGGATTAAGTTCAAATTCTCAAAAAAAATCTGCAAAAGATGAGATAAAGTTTAAACCAGCTAGTGACAAAGTTTATAGTTATATCTATAACTCTGAGCAATCAATTTCATTGAGGACCTTTCATCTCAGACAAATAAAACCAAGAGGCTTCTGCTCCAACCACAAAATCCAAACAATTCAATACTCATATGATTTTTTAAGACTCCACCCTAATAACTAATTTGGTGACAATCAATCGATGAAGTAGTGATTTGACAAGTTAGGATCACTGACATTCTCCTCCTCTTCTTTTTTAAGATTTGCTTTCGCTTTCGACTCTACATGGTGATCTAGGAAATAAGTGAAAATAGTGAATTCTTTTATCATTTCTTCAATTTCACCATTTACAAAACATAATTGTTATCTATAATTTTTTTAACATTTTTTTAATTTTTTTTAAAATTACATTTATTCTTTATCAAATTTTTAAAATAGCATAAATAATAGATATTCTTTTATTTTGTTCATTTTCATTATTTTCCTTCTTGTTCTCCATGTTCCTTGGTTTATGAATGTGATTGAATAACATAAATAGCAAAATAGTTATGGTTAAAAAAATTTACTCCACTTTCAGCTAAAATTCTACCAACAAGGCAAAACGAAATTTAATAATTTTTTATAGTCTTACGCTTGATACTATTCAACAAAGAGGAAATGAATTATTTTATCTCTCATGGTTTTAGAAGAGTAAACTTATTCACGCTAATTTGCACTCTTTATTTTTAATATTATTTTGTTTACTCTATTATTTTCCAGTCATTAATTCCACTTTAATTACATTCATTTATGTTGCTAGTTACCAATCACTAGGAGTGAAACAAATCAAATATCTGAAGTATTTTAGGATACCCGAATCCAGATTTGGATTCGAATCCATAAAATCGCTATCCAAATTCAGAATTGGATTTTCCTGATACCCGTGGATATCCGGATTCGTTTAAAAAAATTAAATTAAATTAAAATAACTAATTTATTATTTATTTATTTTATTTAAATTTATTTTTATAAAAAAATGAAAACATTGACATTTAATAAAAATTAAATTTATTTATTTTACATAAAATTATATATATATATATTATATATTTATAAATATAATTATATTTTAAAAATATATAGTGGGTCCGGATCCGAATTCAGATATCCAAACCTAAAATTTCACTATCTGGATCCACCGGATCCATATAATCACTATCCGGATCCGCACCCCTCGGATATCCGTTTTCAGAGGGGATCAAAGCGAATCTCGGATCGGATCACAAATAGCAGATATTAAGTCTTAGATCTACCAATCAGACACTATGTTTCATAAGAAATAAGTTGTAAAATGTTGATTAGAGAGATGTCTTTTCAGTTGAAAATTTTGTTTCCTTTATCTTTTAAATGTAACAAATAATCTATGAAAAATATTTAATTGTAGTTCAAGTAAAACCATATCATTTTTTCTCCAGAAACAAAAAATTCATTGTATAAATAGTTTATATCACTAATAAAATATAATAGTTTTGTACTAAAGTATATGTTATTGAAACATGAATTTCAAAAAAAAACCTTTTAAATATGGTGTTATTAATTTTGTGTGTTTAAAATTGTATTTTAAACTTTATTGTTAGTGGACATATATTAAATAATAATTTTAAGAGAATTATAATTCTCTTATAATATTTTGGTAGAAGTTTTAATTTAAATATAAAATTTAATGTTCATAATTTTATAATATTTTGGTAGAAGTTTTAATTTAAATATAAAATTTAATGTTCATAATTTTAGATATAATGTGAAGTTTTAATTAAATTTAAAATTATTTAGTTCACCTAAAATCATCTACAATTCAGTTTAAACTCTTTTAGATACTAGATTGAATACATTTTCTATAAAATATGGGGTAAAAAACATATTTCCACACCCGAAGTATAACATAGTAACAAGTGTACACAATATTTCAACTTAGTCCTAATTCCACATGTTAGATATTTTAAAACTTATTTCTCCTCAATTCGAAATATCGAAACTCATATTTCCATAATGTATTAAGTATGAACTAAAATCTACACAATCCTATTTAGAACGGTTTACTACTCAAAATTTTGATACATAACTAATGGCTATCCCAATTAAATCGTTACAATCTGATTTTTAAAATTTACCAAAGTTTGATTCGGATGTTGGGTCGGGTTTGTATTTGGATCTCATGTTGGGTAAGGTTTTAAATTCAAAAATATACTAATTTGGTATTGTTTTACCTTTGAACCATTAAAACTAAGCTAAACTTTTATTTATGGGGATACATGTTTCAATCTTTCGGATTGAGGGAAAATAAGCTTTAAAACTTCTAATTGTGAAATTAGGATGAAGCTGGAAAATTATGTGCAACTGTTACTATATGATACATTTGGTGTGGAAATATGTCGTTTACCCTAAAATATGATATATAGTTGATGTATTGTTTACATAGAGTAAAAGTTCACATCCACACCAATGAAACAATAAGTTAAGTATTAATAAATATTATTTTAATATTAGTGGATTACAAATAAAAATAAATTCTACTTTGTATAATAATAGACAAGTTCTAATGTTAAAGTTTCAAAGTATACGGAAAACTAGTATTATATCGAACCATCCATGATTCAATATATAGAAATTCAGTATGTAGGAAACATTTACTTTGATGCATCATGCTTCAGGAGTTGTTAGACATGGTTTTTTACCATTGGTGTGAACATTTTATATATTTTAAATTCCTCAGATAATCTCAATCTCAATGAGTGAATCTTGTGGGTTAATTAATTATGTCACGGCTGAGTATATACATTCCCGTTATATATAATTGAAATTATTCATATTGTATATTTATACCTTTATATATATATATATATATTATAATGATGATAATATAATATAATCTGACGGGGGTTAGATTTAGCAAACTCATTTAGAGACCAACGAGAGTTGTTAAACGTGCACAATCACATTATCCACTAACCCACAAGAAGGTCCACCACTTCCCATCGTTTTCTTGTTCTTGCATATCAAGAAACCAAACTAGTCGACCCATATAATTATAAACATTAAGACATGTACTTTTCACTTTTCACCTTTTGCATTTAAATTTATATGTTAACAGTATATCTATTTAAACAAACTAAATATATCTTATCACTTTCCTTAGATTATTAAAAAATGTAAATGTAAACGAAAAATATCAAAACTCTGTGAATTGTGTGTTTTCGTGTTTACATTTTCAGTTTGTTGAAAGTACTTGTGTTTTAAAAACTCGGTAAATTGTGTTTTTTTTTTCGTGTTTACAAATATTCAAAAAAACGCAAGCATATATATTTCTAATATTAACCAACATCTCTTTACCTCAAGTAGCTGCTATTGCGAATCCTTCGATCCATATTGTCTCCTAATTAAAAAAATGTACATATATGATATGTCTAAGATCCAACACTAGCAGTATAAAAAAAATTAACTCTATAATCTTAGAGCACCGTTAAATCGAATGCTTAAGGGGTGCTTAATGGTTGGATCCACCAAAATTATAAACACCACTTCTTGAAGCTCCTAATTAAGTTATACTGTTCGCGGGCTCCACTGACACGTGGCATACCGTGATTGGTTCGTTTTAATTTTTTTTTAAGAAAAAAATAAAAAAAAATAAAAAAAATAAGCACCCTAAAATGGGGTACTTCGAAGATGCTCTAAAAACTAAATAAAAAAACAGAAAAAAAGACATATACGGACCAAAACGTGCCACACCTACAATATCCTTCTCTCTATCCTTTACTATATAAACGAGAGCCTATCTTATAACAAAATCATTTGCCAATAAACTTCCAACTTAAAAACATATCTTTCTTTTGCATACCCCCAACACTTCATGGAGAACTCTGTAAACAAACGAGTCAGAAAGATACATGAAGATGAAGATCAAAAAGAAGAGAGTAGTTGGATAATCTACTTCGAAGACATTGATCATGAATATGAAATGGTAGAAGGCAGAGAAGAAACGAGTCATTACTACGATAGTGACTCTTCCATGATCTCAGACGCTGCATCTCCTGTCCACACCACAAAGATTAATAATGTTGTTCGAAGAAACTCTAGTAGCATTAACACAGACCCTAAAAAGAGAAGAATCATTCATCAACACAAAGAAGAAGAAAAACAAAAATATGAGGAGGAAGAAGAAGACACAGCCTCTTCTCCTTCTAATAAAACCAAGGTTAGATGCATATGAGTGTATCTTAATTTGTGGAATTGTTTTTCCTTTTTTTTTAACATAAAATTTCTATCATTTTTTATGTGGTTTATTCAGGTTTTTAGTGTGTTGGATGGTGCGGAGTATAATGCAAAACACGGAAAGGTAATATTTCTGTTAGAAACATTTGGTTGCATGCAAAAACTAATTTTTAGGTTATATTTTCCATAAAACTAAATATGGTTTTTCAACTAACAATAACTATTTATCGTTGTGCAATATATAGGAGAGAGGATGCATAAGAGACGCAGGATCGATGATAAATGAAGAATTCTTCTCAGAAGAATTGAAGAAGAGAGGACTTTGTGTTGTTCCTTTATCAATGTTATCTAACTTTATTTCTTGATCATTCTTTTAAAAAACAAGTTTTTAACTGTGATTATTATTTTCTGTTCTTCTGATTCTTTGATGTAAAATCTTTATTATAATTGACAAGTTAATGTACAGAAAATCGATTTCATATTGAAAGTTAAGCAGTTTGCAAATATAAAAAGTGAGACAAAGCTTATACTTTAAACCCCTTATATTACTCTCTCTATTTCATATTAAATGTCGTTGTTGAGAATTTTTTTTGGTTGTAAAAAAATTATCATTTTCGACATTCGATGCGAAATTTATTAACTTTATACTATAATTTATTTTTCTATTAGTTAAAATATTGTTAGATGTATATGTAATTATGTTCTTATATAGAAAATATGTAAAATTAATTATTTTCTTAATTCGTATGTACAAAGTTAAAGTAGCAATTAAAATGAAACAGAGGGAATACATCTTTTGAAGTACACACTACTTAATTACTATGGTCTGCATACCTCAGAATAGAGAGCTCTTAACATATACAAGTTTTGGTTTCTCGGGTTGTATTTCGTTTAGCAACTCGGGTATCCCCTCATCAAAAAGATCTCCAACAGGTCCATAATCACCAGCTACCTACAGTTTCCTAGCCAATTGTTACTTAGCATGGTTTGAGACTAACTTAGTCCACAAGAAGGTTCCATAACTTTGTTATCTAGTTTGTGTCTTAACCATTTGATGAGAAGCTTTTCCTTTATAATCTCATGGAAACAAAACATTAGTGTCATATATTATCAATCTTTTGGTGTGATTTATTTTTGCTCTTTTGCATGCTAGACAGCTTATAACACACAAAAACTCTATGCAAAGTCCAATACTATACCAGACTTCAACAATCAGACTGAACAAAAAGAAGTACCACACTTCAAATGTACAGTCAAATCGAAAATGAGGAAGAAAACAAAACTTTCATCATCTTCTTCCTCAGATAACAAAGAACTTGTACAAGAGAGAGAGAAGAGCTCATGGGACACCCGTCTGAAAACAAAGTGTCTCCTCCCGACACTAAAACCTCAAACACCAAAGAGAGAAAAAGAACAAAGCTTTCTCTTTCATCTTCTCCAGCATTGGAAGATCATCTTGTTGAAGAGAGAGAATAGGTGATGGTGTTTCCCTCTGTAAACAGTCGACCTAGCAGTACCTTAAAAACCCATCTTTTGAAACCCTGTTTCAATCAAGTTATGCTTCTTTCAGATTCTTCTCCTCTTACTGGGCTCTGTCTGACTGTTTTTGAGTGTTTCCTTCAACGGGTGGAGTGTCAGAATAAATAAAAAGGCAATCCAAATCCCACATCAGATATTCTAAAGAACAAAATTTAATATATATATATATATATGATCAAATCCCACTTAATTAGTATAAGGTCTTTTGGAAGTAATGACCCAAGAACAAATCCGTGAGGGCTTAGATCCAAAGGCCAAAGCGGACAATATCACTAAGCGAGGAGTTGGATATTGGTAACGGACGTCTGGCTCTAGTAGAGCATCTGGCTCATGAATGAATTTAGTACGTCACAACATGGAGGTTTCCAAACATAAAGTTCAAGTATTGGGCTACAAAAACGTATGCTTTGCCCGAACCCACTTGGAAATAAGCTGGGATTCTCGAAGCAATTTGATGATGATGACATTGAAAGCTAAGATAATATGAAATCTTATGAGCAACTAAAGGGTTTAGAAATGAGAAAAATTGACATTCTTGTATCACCTCCAAAGACAAGGCAAACCAGTGATGATGAACTTGGTGTGTTTGGAAGCTGTGCAGAGAAGATGGCCATGACGGATGATGGCAGCAAGGAGCCAGAAAATATGCTCCATGAGGATGGTGCCATGGATGGAGAAAAGGAAGATGATGACAGTTTGATCCACGTTCACCAAATGCAGACGGAGATAAAACCTCTGATGAGTGATGAGTCAGACATTCACAACGCTGTAAGTGAAGGAGATGTTAGTAATAACTCATATGAAAAGAGTTTGCAAAATTTGAAGGTGATGGCATCCACAATGGAAAGCTATAAAACAGAGAAATTGCAGCACAGCTAGTCTGATCTAGGCAAGGCAAGTTGGATTCTGTTTTGGGCAGTCAAATGCCAGTAGATGAATATCAAAGAACAAACTAAACTGTGTGGTCTTTTTATTGCTTTAGTTTCTTTTGAAGACTCTTTTGGTTCAAGTGTTTCATTTGTAGTTTTGAACTCAGTTATGAACTAATAGCTTTTTTAGCTTCTTGGTTTCTGTCCGGTCGGAATTTTCTTACAGATATGGCTTCATCCCTTTATGAAAGGAACCAAAATCTTGGCGACATATGCATAACATACATAGAATCAAATATAAATGAAACTATGAAACATATGTTATATAACTTCATTGCTTGATGATCCTTTTGTTAAGTCTTAATTGTGATCATTACTTTTTATTCTTCTGATTCTTTGATGTAAAATTGACTATATATTGAAAGTTGAACACTTTGCAAATGGGTTTCCTTTTTGTGTAGCATATTCTTAGGGATGTTAAAATGAAAAATTTAAAAAATTTAAATAGGGTTTTAGTATAAGTAAATGCTCATTTATACTCATTTAGTTTAATAGATTTCAAAAGGATACTTTTGTAAAGACCCATTTATTAAATGGAGTTTTACATAGAATTAGTTGGGATTCTGTTAATATATTTAACTTAATATAGTTAATTAATTAAATATTTTAATCAATTATAGCTGTAAATCGAACTTCTTGAAATACAAAAGAAAAGGGTTGATGAATAAGAATCATACTTATCGAGAGAGATTGGTGATGGAGATGGATCGATGAGCATTCGAAGGGACGAGCTTCTTCTCGTCAGAGCTCTGAGTAGAACAGGTCTCGTCATGGCTCTTCTGATCACTTTGGTCAAGTTTTTGAAAACTTTAGCATTTAAATGAGACAAGACGACGTTTTAAAAAGTCAAAGTTATTATTTTTTTAAGAAAGGTCAAAGTTCAAAGATCGAAAGAGAGTACTTCACGTGTGAGTGATACCATAATTATAGTTCTAAATATAGTATGTAGCCATGATGCTTCTTTCCTATTTTATTTTCAGACGGGAGAGATAGAGAGATAGATAGAGATCACTGTCGAGATCTGCTTTTGTTTCTTCTTTGTCGCAGCCATGGTTTCCACCACCAAGATCAAGTCCGTTGATTTCTACCGGTAACCCTCTCTTGCATCTCCTCTCTTGTGTCCCAGTTTTGATGATACACATTCTTAAACTATGGGTCTGATTGGTAATGTTGTAGCTCTAGAATATTAAAATTTTGGAAAGCACAATAAATTGGCTGTGACAATTTGGCTTTCTACAGCACACACACGGAAGTAAATATTGAAAGTTGATGTAGACTTATCAAAATTAATAAAGCATGTTTGATGTAGATTTAAGGTTGTAGATATAATTATTGCTGTGTGCAGCCACTACAACATCAACCAATCATCCCCTATGTGGTGGGTTATGCATTTTGAGCATTTCAAAGTTTGGTCCTGTGTTTCTAGATTATGGTTATGCTTTTTGTTGTCTGGACACAGAGATGAGTGTAATATTGTGTTGTTCTTTCAGCAAAATCCCTAGAGATCTGACAGAGGCATCTCTCTCTGGTGCTGGTTTATCCATTATAGCTGCCCTCGTTATGATGTTTTTGTTTGGAATGGTAAAAAGAGTCCTCCCTTTCTTGCCTTGTTTTTCGCATTTCTCGTTCTATATGTTTAGAATGTTTAGGGCTTCTTTAATGCAAGTCTCTTACCATGGGGTTCTTATTTTTATTAAAAGACGTTTCTTAATTTTAACTAAGAAAACTTAAGAACCATCTCTTAAATAAGAGATATGAAAGACGTCTTTTATCCGAAAAGTGTTTAAAAAGACAAATCAAGTTAAGAACCCCATTCTAAGAGACTCGGGTTAAAGATGATCTTATGCATTGTCTAATGATTCTTTATATACTTGTAGGAGCTGAGTACTTATTTGGCGGTTACCACTCACACATCTGTAATAGTTGATAATAGCTCTGATGATGACTTCTTGCAAATTGAATTCAATGTCAGGTAGAATGAACATCACCAACATGCCATTTTGTTAGTATCATTCAATCTTCTGTAGGTGGTTTCTTGATAAATTGACATTTTGGTTTTGGTAGCTTTCCTGCTCTCTCTTGTGAATTTGCATCTGTTGATGTAAGCGACGTGTTATCAACTGTAAGTTTTTGTTTCTGTTTCTATTTTTAGTCTTTCGGTTCTGCCAAAAACACATTCTCTTGCAACTATTTGTAGGCCTGGACAATTCTAACCGAAATGTGAAGAACCAAATTGAATGGAAAAATCAAAATTAAAACCAAATCGGATCATAGCTCACAAATATAGTACAAATTCCTATATTTCGATATCTGAAATAACTGAATTGAATTAAGATTCAACTAAATGGATATCTAAATATATAATTAACTTTACATACCAAAAATATTAATTACCTTTACATATTAAATATCCGAATGTATATGCAAAAATTATACTAACCAAAAATACCCAAAAGTATTTGACTTTTTTTATTTATCTGAAATAATTTGAATTATATAATCCTTTTACCAAACCCTTCAAATAACATGATATTTTAACCGAATTACTGACCCAAAATCATATCGAACCATAAGCAAACTAAACATGATTTTTTTTATAGATATTAGCTAATTCTTAATTTTATTATCTGAACTGAACCGATCTTAATCAGATTTCTCTAGTTTTTTAAATGGATTCTAAACTCCCCAATCCAAATAATATGATATCCAAAATAATTGATCAGGACAAATCCATTACCGGAACGTTCAAACCTAACTTTTTGTGGAAACACAGTGTATAAAATTAAAATAAATAACATCAAATGAAAGGAAAGGAAAATAACAGCAAAAGTCTTGACATAGCACTCACCGTAGCTGTGTCAAATAACCTATGTTTAAACTTTGTTGTTAATTCTTCAGAACAGGTTGAACCTAACGAAAACAATAATGAAAATTCCTATTGATCCGCATTTAAGAAAAACTGGTGAGGAGTACCACTCAACCCCTGACTCAGATCTCATCAACCATGGAGACGAACATCATGACGACAATACGTATGCTGCTATATCTTTAACTGGTGGTACTTTTGACAAGTATTTAAATACGTAAGTTGCCAACTTCTTTTACATTGTATGTATTGCTACTATAAGTATATGTCACAAGGGTTTGATGAAATACTGAAACCGAACTTTCTTTATGCAGATTCCCAATTTTGGTTGTTAACTTCTACGCACCATGGTGCTACTGGAGTAGTCGCTTGGTAATGTTGTTCTGTCTTTTCTTAGGGTGGCTTGTCAGTTTTCTTAAATTTTTTCATGAAAATATCTTATAAAGACTAGGTAACAATTTATTTTTGGTTGATATAAATCAAAAACGTTGTGAGTTTTTATCGATCTGCTTACCAAATGCTCATGCTTAATCTTTTACAGTGTTTCTTTTCTTATATATGCTAAAACTTTTCAGAGACCATCTTGGGAGAAAGCATCTGAAATTACAAGACAGAAGTGTGTATTGTGTTCTTTTCTATTTGTTTCTAAACTTTGAAGAATCTTCAAGTCGCGCGGTTTTCTGATGAATCTTTGGCATTGCAGATTCGGCCCTGATAGTGATGGGCGTGTCCTTCTTGGAAGTGTTGATTGCACTGAAGAACCTACTCTATGTACAAAGTAAACCATGGTTATGTTTGACTCCCATATTCCTTGCTCTTGTTTTCAAAATAGTTTTGTTTTTAGTTTGACCTATCCTAATCTGTCAAATCAAGGTATCATATACAAGGCTATCCATCTATTCGTATTTTTCACAACGGTAGTGATCTTACGTGAGTTTATTGTCCCCATTAGCTGCTTAAATCTACCAGTAGCATGCTAATCAACTGCTTTGCTCACTATCTAATCTTGCTCAGGGGGGATGATGGGCACCAAGAACATGATGCTTACCATGGAAATCGGGACACAGAGAGTCTAGTCAAGGTAGACTAAACTGAATTAGGAATATATAATTCTAATTGTTTCATCATTATACCTTTTTGTATACCATATAAACTATTACAGAATAAGAATGCTAGACTATGTTATTGTGTTGTGTTTGATACAAGGTTTATATATATAGTTATTAGCAATAACATATTGCTAGCACCACATAACATAAACTTTGATCATCCAAATCTAACACATAACTGAAGATATAGTAATAATGTAAATATACTAGAATTATATTTCAGGATTTTATAGGTTTAAAGGATTTCACAATCTTTGTTTGCAAGATACACATCTTGCTACCTAATTTATCTTTACTATATACATAAGAAGATTTTTTTTTTTCAGATGGTGGAAGAACTGCTCATACATATCAAGAAGTTTGATGGTAAAACTAATTATGCGGCTTCACGTATTAGAAAGGCACCAGTTAGTGGAGGTTGTAGAATCGAAGGATATGTGCGTGCCAAGAAGGTAACAGTTTACAATGTTCTTGTGTCTTCTTCTAATGCCTTCTTTTTATTGATATTGTTTGCTTACAGGTTCCTGGTGAACTTGTGATCTCAGCTGTTTCAGGAGCTCACTCATTCGATGCTTCTCGAATGAACATGACACATTTTGTAGACCATCTCTCATTTGGTAGAATGATTTCAGATAGGTTGTTGACTGATATGAAACGGTTACTGCCTTATCTTGGTCTAAGCCATGACAGGCTTAATGGAAAATGGTTCATTAATGAAGGAAAGTTTGCTGCTAATGTTACTGTAAGTTTTCACAAACTTTGAAATTAAGGTTTCTCTTTATTAACATGGGGAAAAATACAGATCGAACATTATCTTCAAGTAGTCAAAACAGAAGTAGTTTCAAGAAGGTTCGGTCAAGAACACTCAGTGATTGAGGAATATGAATATACAGCTCATAGCAGTGTGGCTCATGGTTACTATTACCCTGTTGCAAAGTTTCACTTTGACCTATCTCCTATGCAGGTTTCTTTACTCATTTTATCTCTCTCTCTCCCCCTTCTCTTTTTCTCATAACTTATAGTCAGGGCAGTAAATGACATTTAGGAAGTCATAAACATTTTAAGGTTAATATTATTATTATTATCATTATTTTTGAAAATTTGAGAGTCATACGACCTATACCTATGTATAATGGTTCATTAAAACATGGTGTTCAAAACAAATGTTTCATCTGGATGTGTCTAGAAAAAGCATGCTTACCGTTGTGATCATTGTTTTGGTTTCTTTTGCTAGGTCTTGATAAGCGAGAACCCTAAGTCATTCTCACACTTCCTTACAAATGTTTGCGCCATAATAGGTGGTGTTTTCACGGTATAGTATTCTTTTTTTTTTCCTACAAATTTGAGTTATTCTCTTCTGTATTCCATGGTGAAAGTATGATTCTGTTTGTTGGATTTCAGGTTGCTGGTATACTAGATTCAATATTTCAAAGCACTTACGGAATGATGAAAAAGGTGGAGCTAGGGAAGAACATTTGATAGGGACAAGTGAGTGTTCACATGTTGGTTCTCTCAGCTTTTCTTATGATCTACACAACCATAGAATAAAACTCAGTTCTTAAATACCTTGTAAGAGAATATAAAGAATAAAATCTTGATGATTCTTGATCTTTAGCTTTTTCAATCATTTTTCTTCACTCTTCATATATATTGTTCTAATGCTTTTTTTATGGGCAAATCTCTCAAATAGACATTTTTGAAGTTTTTGTAACAAAAATAAACCTTAAGAAAAAAAAATGACTAAAATAGATTTTTTTTTGTTTTGAAAAACTTAATATATATATATATATATATATAATAAACCTCACATTCAAAACCCTACCCTATAACTCTAAACTCTAAGTTTAGATTAGTTAATCCAAAAAGTATAAAAATATTTGTAAATCCTTTTATAAAGTCTATTTTGGTTATTTTTCTTTTGGAGTGCTATTTTGGGTACAAAAACTTTTTAGGTTTATTTTAGTAGTTATCTTTTTTATTTATTTTTGGAACACTTTGTTTTGAAACACTCTTTTTGTTCTAATGGTTATATAAACTTTGTATATAATTTACATTATTTGAAAGAAGAAAAGAACAACACATATATACACGCTAATTAACCAACTTAGCTGAAAAGAGAAAGAAATAGTGTGACAATGAAAGCATTAGGCAGAACAGAGAAGGCAAAAGGTGAAGCTGTGTTTCCAGGAGTCTCTTGTGAAGGAGCTGGTGTTATTTCAAAGGTTCCTGTGTAGGAAGGAGAGGGTGAGGATTCTACTGAAGGTGAAGGTGGTGGTGAAGATGTGGTTGTTGTTGTTGTTGTTCTATCAGCCATGACAATGATTACAAGCTTCTGGTTCTTGTGACAGTTGTCTTTGTTTCCACTGATGAAATAGTATGGTCCAGACCGGTCAAGCGTGATGGAAGTGTGTCCATCTGTGAATTTAGCAGTGCCTGCTTCTGTGTTGCAGCTATCGTAAGCATCTCTTGTGACTTGAAGAACTGAGTCTTTGTTTGGTTGGTAGACAAACACTGCATTATTTTTTTACCATGAGTATGATTTGATAAGATCTATGTATCAAATTGAATAGGTTTACTATGAACTTACATAGAGAGTCACTGATTTGGAATCTGCTTTTCTCTGCCCATTGATTGTATTGTTGATGATCTGAGGGAACAGTCCAGCCCTTTGATCCTCCTACAATAAACTCTCTGGCGCAGACAGTGTCAATGATCACAAGAAGACAAACAAGAAAGCTGAACCTGTGAAGCATCTTTTTTTATGTTTAGGTCTCTTACACTTTTTGAGAGTTTTTATGAATGTATATTTTGGAATAGATGGTGAAAGGACAGAGAGTTTTTATACAAAAGGTACGGCTTTTAGGCAAACTTTCTTCAGATTGTCCCAACTCCTTTTGATTTCTTGAGAAGAAAAGCAAAGGAAAGCATAAAATGTTTTGAATCTTTGGTGACTTTGTTTACAAGTAACGAGTTTGAATCAATTTGTGATAGTATTTAAGAAAACTGGTGATACATTTACAACAGAAAAGTATTTATGGTATTCTTAATAATTGTTTTTGCTCCTTTTTTTTTATGGAAACATGTTCTGTCATGACACTAAATAACTACCGTGGTTACAAAGGTATCTTCTTGCCTAGATTTCGTATGTAGTCTGTTCTTTCTCACTGCCCTATGATTGCTTGAGTTGCAAGGCAACTGAGAAAAAACCTTTCCTCGTAAGGAAACACCAAGCCCTAGGAAAAGTGATAATAATCTAGTGGCGCGGTACACGAACAGTTAATGAAGATGACAAAATCCACCTAACTGGATCTAGGCACGGTCCAATAAAATATTGGTGTTGACTTCTACATTTTTTTAAACTTTATATATACATACACTAATAATTATTAAATACTAAATTTCATCTTTCAATCATCATAATCATAAGTCCCCAAACGTATATTTATCTAACTTCGATATAAAGTTGATGAGTAGGATTGTTGGTATTTTGCTTTTTAAAAACTATTTAAATTTATATCGAACTTCAGTGATATCATCTGAATGTTATAGTTTACCATATTATTAATATAAAAATTTGTATTTTTAAATTAATATGATCAAATAACATTTGAGATCCACCCTTATGTGGAATGAACATTACCTATATATACGAATTATTTATACATATTATTATTTATTTTGTGTTCATTAACGCATTATGCAATAATAAATATATTGAATAATTGAGCAGCGAACAACTATTATGTATATAATTAATTTGGAATAAGCACAAAAATGAAAACAATCCTTCTTTTTATGTACAATAATTTTTGTTGCTAAAAATTAAAAATAATAATTTATTTATTTATTGATTTTATATAGTATATAATTAAAATTAAATGATATTGACATATATATATATATATAATATTTTAATATGAATATTTATTAATTGAGACTTCATACTCATATGATTTTATTAACATTTTCATATTTGTTGTAAGAAAAATATTATATTTATTAATTGAGACTTTCTAATCAATAAAAAAATTGAGATTAACATGTTTATGTATTTATATATGATATATATTTTTAATTTAAAATGATATTGAAATATATGTATTATATATTTTAATCTCAATATATATTAAATAAGACTTCATATTTATATAATTTTATGATCATTTGTATCTTGTTATAATAAAAAAGTTAAATAATTGATCACAAAAATTTCAATGTGGATTTTTAAAAGTTTTAGTAATTTATAGTCGTTTTAAAAAATTTAAAATATAGCATATAAGAAAAATCTATTTTTATTATATGTTTAATGTGATTGTTTAATTTCTTTTAAGAATATAAAATTAAAAAATGATGGAGGATACAAAAGTGTTATCGAATCTTTATTATTCAAAATAATTAATTGTCATCTATTTGTTAACCATATTCTTTTATACGCAACTAACTAATTTTATAGTTAATTTAACAAAAAGCATAATATATGTTGAAAATTGACCAACTTATTTTTCTAAAATTTCTAAAAATTATTGTAGTAATAATACGTAGCTACTAAAAGATGTTGCAATGTTCGAAGATTAATATATAAGTTATAGAAAAAAGGTCAAAAAAACTTCAACTTCATAAAAAACCAAATAAGTTGAAAAATTAAAGTGACTTAAATTGAAGGTTATTTTAGTTTTTTCTTGTGTAAGTTAAAGATTTTTTCTTTTTTACTGTTTTCTCTATATACATATAACTTTTTGAATTGTGAAATTTTAGACCTTTTAAATTTTTGTTCAAAAATAAATTTCAATAAAAAAATGACCGATGTAGTTTAGTTTTATGACGCCTCTTTGCACATCTCTTCTTTATAGCTCTGTTTCTCTCTTCACTCTCTTTCAAGGTAAGTCCTTTATCCTAATCGTCGGTCATTTTCGAATATATTCGTCGTGATTGTATAGGTTTAGGCTATGTTGGTTTGATGAGTAATTAGTTTGATTTGATTCATGTCTAAACTCTAGCTTCAACTCTGCTTTTCTTGTTCATATAGCTTAGCTTCTTTAATTATTGGTGGGTATTCTTTATATCCTCGTATCATGTCTGTGTTGCTGAGATTATGTTGTGCCCTTAACATGTTCGATAGAATGCCTCTGAGGTTGGGTCTTAAATAGCACGGAGGTTAGTACCTATAAAATGAGACTGTACTCTCTTTAGTTGCTGCTGTTCAGACCACTAGTAACCGTATCTGTGATATCGTAATTATTTAGTGTTTATTTATTATTTGGATATTATCTCTAATGTTTTAGGGTTTTTTATGCTTTCTTATATATAGTCTTTTAGACTATGAGATTATGTAGTTTATGGTTTGATTAATAATAGGAATTTTCTTAAAGAGGTTTTTTTAAAGTAGTTTCTGAGAAATTATTCTCAAATCCTCTAAAGGACTTTTTATTAAGCACTGTGAAGAGTATTTACAAATCCTAGTTTGCGGGTATTCTTAGAATCAATGGATTTAGTTCTATCCCTAGAAGCTTCCGCTACATCAATCTGTCAGTTTACTAAGTTGCTAGATTTTTCATGTTATGTAATGTGATTACTTTGTGTTTGTTTCTTTCTGACAATTCGATTCCTTTTCTCTGTTTTCGTTTCTGTTTCTGTGCAATTTATGCATAGTTAGTGTCCATACTGTTTGTTTTTCTTGCATAATCTATTTGCAGTTGTCTTTTTAATTTTTGTTGATCGTCGGAATCTATTAAACTTAGGATGGAGTTGGATCCAAAGAAGATTGTTGAAATATTGGAGAAATATGAAGCTGAAGCTGATCAGATTTTCCTAATTCGAAGTCAGGTAGCATTTTGTTGTATGTTGCAATAACAATCCTGAGAGTTTTGCGAGAAATCATTAACCAATTTGAGCAATAATGTGTAATAACAGATGGTGGAGAACGACAGGGAGAGGAATGCGAATCGAGAGGCTCTTACAGCACTTAGGAAGAAAGCCAGGACAACAAAGACTAGTGTTCCTTCTCCTTTTGGTTCTATGATGAAGAATATCCATGAGAGCTCAGGTAAACCTATGGTGCATGAAGTTTGCTCGACGTGTGGATCCCATGACTCTAGTGAACCCACATGGATGATGCTCCCAGCAGCTGACCTTTTTGTTGCAGTTCCTTTTCATGCTGTGCATACAATGCTGGAAAAAGGTTTGTCGAGTTTTGCTACTTTCTTGAAAGATTAATGCAGTAATAGTCTCATGAGAAAATGGCATTTCCTGTTAATGTGTAGATGAAGAGAAGATGTGGTTTGAATCGAAGAAACTGCAGAGCTTACTGAAGGAGAAGACTCTTTTTCTATCTGAACTTGGAGCTCTTGCTGATAGTATTCCTCCTGGCATTATTAGGTCTTTGGTTGCGTTAAAGGACAAACCTTAAGCTAAGTAGAACAGTGTTGGGATGTTGAAAGATTAGTAGAACTTGTGCTACTCATTCACTATAGGCAGAGTTTAAATAATTCATGGCGAAACCTTTCAATCATACACTTGTTTCTCTCTGCCTATAGTGAGCCTGAAAAAAAAAAATGGTTTGCAGTTAGAGAATTTAGAAGATTGTAATGAGATACTATCTGGGTTAGGTTGAATATACTCATTTCTAGGCTGATTGATCTGATGAGGATGCCTTACTCTGCTTGGTATCGGACTCGGTTTGGCGGGTTTCTTCAGACTTTATGTAAGAACTAATGAAGTAGCTTATTTATGTTAGAAGAAGATCCATGGCCTTGATTCTTATCATTCATTTACCCGTTGAGAGATCATTATTGTAGCCACGGTCTTCGTTGCTGTTTGCTACTAGATGAAGATGGCTTTCACCTCTATCATGATCATCTGTCAAGAAAAAAAGATTAAATGTTGAGCCAGCAACAACCTTCAGCGATTTCATCGGTTTTGCTTTCTGGTTGAAAGAGAAGACTATGGTTGAACCGAGGTGGGAGCTGAGAAGGAGAGCCGATAGAAAGACTATGCTGGAGATGTTGAATAGACTCATTCTCCCTCTCTGGCAATTGCAGAGTCAAGAAACTTCTTCTTTGGACTTCTACTTCTATGGCAAGTTGTAAATCAGCTTGCTGCTCAGCCTTCCTTCTCATCATCATCTCCTGTGTGTTGCTTCAAAAGCAAAATGAAGAGTAAAGATCTCAGTAAGAAAGAAACATCTTAATACGTTTCTTAACTCAAAATAGAAACTAACCCAAGTGACATTCATGTAGACCCATTCCGGAAGGAATGGAAGAAGGAGAATAGCTCCCTCTCTCAGTCAGCTGTTGAAGTTGCTGCTGCTGCCTCTTGCTATTGTTTCACCAAACTATAATATAAGTAAAGAAACAGAAGCAGTCTGAAAGACAAGAGGGATCAAGCATTGATACATTACTTAATTACTTTGAGCCAATATGATTCACACAGTTATATTTCACATGGCTAATAAGAATATGATTTCTTTCTTCTACCCTGTGCTTTTGAACAGGGCAATGAAGAGCTTTTTCAAAATTGGAAGATGGTTACTTGGTTAGTGTTATATTTCTAGAACTTACCTTTTGATGCAGCACACATGTTCCACAAACCCTAGTCTTTTAAAAATATTATATATTAAATATTAAACCGGCCCGAATCAGGAATTAGGTATCAATTACAACTTTGAATCCGACAAAATAACCGCTTAATTCGTTCCCAACTAGATCTCCTTACACAAACCTAACCCGGCGCGGTTCACTAGCTGGTTTTGATTGTCCCCAAAATCATTCACCATTCTCTACCCTAGTTGGGGTATCCTGAGAAGGTGAAATTAAAATGGAGTTACCCGCCTTGCCGGTGCCTTCCTGAGCCTAGGAGACTGCAGCCATCCTAATTGCCCTCCTGTCGGAGTAACTAGATCCCGATGAATTCACCATCCTCGTAACTGGACATGTTGACGGCGAAAGGAGGGTGAGGATGAGAAGAAATTGAAAAAAGAGGAGAGGGACGAGCGCCTCTGACGCCGGTACAAGGAGACTGGACGCTAGAGCTAAACCGGAAGAAGCTTTGCAGTTGCCTTTCTTATCGCCTTTGGAGAGAGATAGAAGCCAATCACGTTATCGTTTGAAAGTTCACAAACCCTAGTCTTCATATATAGGTTTTGGTGTTGTGTCTGTTTAGAGATATAAACTCATAAGTGTCTTTTTGCAATTCCTCTAGCTTAGTTTCCTTTTATAATGATCGTTTGCTTTTGAGAATTAGATTAAAGAAAACTAAAAAGGAAACCCGAGTTCCCGTAATTAACTAGAGTTTATGAACTTGACATTAACCTTGAGTTATGGATACTTTCGCTATGTCACTTTTGTTAGTTGTTGACGTCCTTTTGCAACATCAATGGAGTTGAGTAGCTCAAGTTGAGTCCATTTTACAATGTTCTCTGGCTCTCTGCCTACGAAAAACTCTCTTTTTGGCAATACAAAAGATTGGGTTTATCAATGGCACGATTACAAAACTGGCCAAGCTCGTTGGAACGTTTCCCCCTCCATGATCGTTGATTGGATATAGTTGAGCCAAAAGATCCCAATTCAAGATAAATTCATGAAGAAATGGTATTTCATTAGGATCTACTCTAGCATTAAGAAATTGGAATTGGTAAAGATACACGTATGTCTTGTCCATGTAAGTGACCTAAGTCTTAGTAGCCTTACTAAATGGTGATTCAGCATATATTCTACATCTTGGAACCAAGCCAAGTTTGGTTCTGCTTTTTGAATAATGGAACAAACCACCAAAAAGCATTTTAAGGTTGTGAAGACCAATGTGTAAATTGTGGTACAATAAAGTTGTAATTCATTAGGCCATGATTAATGCATGTTTCTTAGGTTGAGTTTCTTAGTTTTTAACTGAAAAAGTTAAGGACCGATTCTTAAAACTCTTAAATAAGAAACAATTTCTTAACTTTCTCTAAGAAACTCAGTCTAAAAAACCTGCATTAATCATGCCCTTAGTTATTCCTGAGGCTTACAAGTTGTGGGATTCTCTGTAAACAATGAAGTTCGTAAACATCTTCTTCAAGATGAAATCATCATTTGTAGACAGAATGGATAATCTCTGCTTGAGTACTACCTTCGTCTCTCGAACCATGGAGAAGAACTACAAAATATCAATAGCTCTCGATCGTTCATGTGATGCAGCATCTGATATTGAAAAGGAGCATAAAGACTCTCATGTTCACTCTTGTTTGATAAGAATAAACTCATTTTACTTACATTCACTCCTAGATAATTAATGAAGTTTCACTTCCGGATCTAAACTCAGTGTAATCTCGTGTCATTCGCGAGGAACATCATGATATTACAGTTCATTCTAAGGAATTAACCACTGATTCTATCGGTTTTAATGTTCAAACATAGTCTCCACAAAATAGTCAACTCATTGATGTTGCTGTCTCAAACTCCAGTAGCCGTGATCCTTCACGATTTTGTACTCATTGAAACAAGAAGGGACATGAGGTTTCAGAATGTTTTTCTCTTCATAGATATCCAGAATGGTTTATGGAGCAATATCAAAAAAAAGGACGTGAGACACCTTCTCAATAAGGTCACGGTGGTCGACATAGCTCTTTCGGTTAACGTGCTAGAGAGAGAGAGAGCTAATGCTACACGTAACACACCCTTAAGTGGATCAGACAATTTGTCTCTCTCTCAACCTCATCTGATCAAATCGCCACACTTCAATTTTCTAGACACTAGCAAACAGAACTGACCACAGATCGTTTTTAGGGTAATACAAATCTTCATGATGTTATTATTGATATAGGCGTCTCACATTATATGAGAGGAGATATATCTCACTAAGTGATATACAAGCATTGCCTCCCAGTAGTTATAAAACCTGATGGAACCACTTCTCCTGCTACTAAATCGGAAACTTTATCTTTAAGCTCCACTTATTATCTTTGTGATGTGCTTTATGTTCTCGAATTTAATTGCACTTTGATTTTGGTCTATAAGCTTTTAAATCTAACCAACACAATATTCACCCTGATTGGAACCGGTGAAGGCAATTTAACAATGGAGGCTGAAGGTAATTTCAGAAACAATAGAGTTATATGATCTAAAGATATATATAGGGATCATCCAGTTTGAAACCCTAAGACTAATGTACTCGTGAATTGATGCCTAATAAGAGTAATAAACTGAAAACCGCAACCCATAAAAAAATATTTACTGTTTGGGTATCCCTTGTACTGAATCATAGGAACTTCGTTGTATATATCAAATGTGCTTGTATTACTCTCATTGAAAACTCTTGGTCTATGGATTTGTTTCAATTGTTCGTCTTAAAAAGGTTACTTGAGACAGTAGAAACCCATAGTGAGTTGGGTACTTGGATTTGTGTCTCTCCATAGCGTAGATGTTTTGTACCTTTCGGTTGGTCTTGGTGTATTAGTTGGAACAATCTCCATGCGTCTTTTTATTGTCCAAACATTTTCGTAAGATGTCGACCAACATGGTTTATATTTTCTGTCTTTCTTTTTATCACAGATCTTGTTGTACATTGCACACTTTCTTACAATTTGATAAACAGAAATTTGACTAAAAAGAAATTTATTCAACTTTTTTTATACATGAAACAAAATAAAGGACAGTCAATCCTTCACTGACTCAATAATAAGAAACACATAGCAAATAACGAGAACTATGTTGGAAACTACCTTTTCCAACTTATTAATAATAAAGCATTTATTCAAACACAAGCATGCAAGTCTTTGGCCACACATTCTAACTCTTCCAGTGCATCATGTTTAGTAGAATGCAGCAGCCTTCTTTAAACGATTCACATTTACTAGGATGTACTTTGCACCTTCTCTCTCTTGGTCAGTGCCATTGTACTTTCAGGTTGGTCACAAACAATGTTGACACTCGCATGGACCAGCTCGGGCATATCTCCAAACCGTACATAGTTGCTGAAGCTGTCCTTAATTCTAAAGTACCTCAAAGAAGGTGCATTAATCACAAACCCATGAACACCTTCAGGCCGATATTTCCCAGAGGTATTGTCAATAGATAAACTCTTCAGCGTTGGCACATCAATAGTAAATATCATCACATTGGTATATAAGCTTCTTCTCACTACCAAGTCTTCAAGAATTGGGCATATGCTTAGAAGCTTATTCACTGATTCGTCGCTTGCGAATCTAACCGATAAAAGGTGGAGTTTCTTGAGGCCAATCAAAGAAACGTTAAATGGGACATCCACAAGACTAAGTTTCTCGAGTATGAGGGTTTCAAGTTGTGGGTAGAGATACAAGCTTTCAGGCAACTCAAAAGAGCTGTAAAGCATATCAATTCTCAACTCTCTCAAAGAGCGAGCAACTGCATCATTAACCAAAGGGTTGATGGTCTGTCTCGAGTAATTTGGGATCAGCTTGAGCTGTAAGATCGCTACACTAGATCTGCTTCTTATGAATAGCGAAAAATTATCAAAAGTGAGAGGATATGGAGGAGTATCATCATATCTGAATGTCTTTACCTCCTTCCAAAGAGACTTCCACCGTTTTGATATGGCACTAGTGGCTACAACATCTTTACTAGGAAGAAAAGACAGTATCTTCAACAGCAACTCGTCTGGAAACTCACTCATTGTAACCCTCCTACGACTACGAGTCTGATATCTCATTGTTTTGACAATAGCCAGATTCTAATAACCAAGGAACAAACCCTAAACTCAACCGCTGAAAAGTTTTTTGAAAAGATCTAAACCTTATCTCATATTTGCGATTGTGCTCTCTCCATTTCTACATAACTGTATATATATATATATTTTCATAGAGTTTTGATATCTCAATAAGAATCATGTTCAGACTTTGCTTTTTCAAATATACGTTACATTTTTGTCCTTTCCTTTTTTTTTTCTGTTTTAACGCGAGAAAACAAAACAAAAAATACCCTATTACAAAAATATTTATAGTCAATGTGTTTACAGATATGTATATATAAATTTTCATATTATAAAATTTAGTATAATAGAGCTGGATTTATAGCCTAAATGCATGTCTGACTAAAAAAGAAGGAAATCTTAAATGATGGAAAAAATTTAAACTAATATTTCTCAAAATTTGTAAAACTAAAAAGTGTTCTCTCTTTGTTGGTTGGTCATAATCACACCACAACCATACGTGTCACTGATCGATAGCACTCTATCAATTTCAAAAGTTATGTGTTGCCATATATAGGTATGGGTGTTCGGGTATCCGTTTGGGTACAAATACAGGTCGGATATTTGAATTTCCGAGTATTTCAGTATTGGGGTCTATTACCCGTTCAGATATTTTAATATATTGGATCGTGTTCGGATATTTTTATCACGGGCATGGTTCAAATATTTAGAAACTCACTCATTGTAACCCTCATACGAATCTGATTCCTAATTGTTTTAGACAATGGCCAGATTCTAATAACCAAGGAACAAACCCTTCAACCCAACCGATTGTGAAAAGTTTTTTGAAAAGATATAAATCTTATCTCATATTTGCGATTGTGCTCTCTCCATTTCTACATAATTTTTTTTGACTGAATTGTGCGTATGTTTTTATAGAGTTTTGATATCTTAATGAGAATTCTGTTCAGACTTTGTTTTCAAATATACGTTACAGTTTTTCCTTTCCTCCTTTTTGTTTTTGTTTTAAAGCTCGAAAACAAAAAGAAAAAAACACCCTATTACAAAATATTTATTGTCAACGTGAATACCATAAATATATATTAGTAAAATAGAGCTGGATTTATAGCTTAAATGCATGCATGACTAAACAAGCAGGAAATCTTAAACAAGAGAAATAATATAAATTAATACTTATTTCTCAAAAGTTGTAAAACTAAAACGTGTTCTCTCTTTTTCGGTTGGATAATAATCATATCACAACCATATATGTGTCACTGGTCGATAGAACCCCATCAGTAAGTTATGTGTTAACCTCTATTTAGAGCTTCATTTTCATCATCGAACCCTAAACCCTCTTTTCTCAAAACAACCTGCGTAACTCTCACCAAAGCCGCCACTTTTCTCTCCGCTTCCCTACACCTAGCCGCCAAAACCGTCACCACAACTACAATATCCCCTCTTCCACCGTCATCCACAACTGCTTCCACCAACGAACGGACCAAATCTCATCGCAAGAAGCAGTGCTCGAGAAGCATATCGCCGACAACCCAAACGAATTGGAAGCTCTTCAATCCCTAATGAAAATCTAACTCCAATTAAAGAATCTCGATCAAGCATTAGAATAATGAATGACACAAGTGTTTAGCATATTCAAAATAGGAAACTCTTTTCTTTAGCATATCGATTTTTTTAGGAGCTTTGTAATTGCCACACATCAGAGTACTCTTTTGCAGAGTGATGTGAGCTGCTACGTGGCGAACATAGCGTAAACACACTAAAGCCAAATGCTCCTCTTTAATATATAAGGGGTGAGAATCCTTTTCACAAATGTATGTTACATTTTTTTCCTTTTTCATTTTTTATTTCCATTTTAAAGTGAGAAAACAAATAGAAGAAAAAACACCCTATATTACAAAAATATTTTATGTCAGTGTGGTTACCAGAAATGTATAAAATAGAGCTAGATTTGTAGCCTAAATGCATGCATGAGTAAAAAAGAAGGAAATCTATGGGAACAATTTAAAAAAAATACTTATTTCTCAAAACTTGTAAAACTAAAAAGTGTTATATCTTTGTTGGTTGGATAATAATCACACCACAACCAAATGTGTCATTGGTCGATAGCATCCCATCAATTTCAAAAGTCATGTGTTGACCTATATATGCTCTTTTCTTTTTAAAATTTTCCTGCATATACACTAAAAACTATATTGAGACTTTGATAATTTTTAATTTATAGAACTATTTATAATTTATTATTTCTACAATTTTTTCAGCGACATCAAAGGAGTTTTCTTTTTTGTTACTATTAGAAATATTAACGTGAGTGGCTCAAGAACTGAATCAGTAATGCGATGCTCTATCTATGATGAAACTCGTGGTGATTTGGGTTTGTATATTTCTCATTGAAATAGATTTTTTGTTACTTTGGTCGGTTGTTTTTAAACAGTCACTTGACAGTGGCTCAAGTTGAGTCAGTATTGCAATGTTCTCTGGCAAAAGAATCCCCAATTATTTGGGGGTGTGTATCTCTGATTGAAAACTCTGGTTCTATGGATTAGTTTCTTCTCTACAAAATTCTACATAAGAGTTACTTGGGACAAAAAAGACAAGTATTAAGTTGGAAATTGCATGGATGTTTTGTGACTTTGGGTTGGTGAATAAGTTGGATGGACAACACTAACCCATTTATCTTTCGGTTTAGTATATGGGGGACGAAAGCCACTCCCAGTTTTTATATTTTTTTTTGTTTTATTAACATAACCTAGATTTAAATTTAAATAGTATTATACAAATGTAATAGTTAAAATATTTTAGTGAAAACTCAAATAAAATTAAATAAACTAATTTATTTTAAAACTTATTTCTATAAATTTTAAGTTTTTTAAAACTTAATAGTTATAGGGTCCAAAACTAATTTTTCCCAAGAACTCTAGGCCCCCTGGTTGTTAGACTTCTTTTTAAATGACCAACACAGATTGGTTTTGTTTTTCTTCTTCTAACTTATCGTACTCACAAATCTTGTTGTACACTGCACATTCGTCCTTACAATTGCTACTAATTCAAATATAAGAAAGATGCTTCCAAACCATCGTCATTGGCTGCTTTCCTTGTGTTCGGATGTAGGTATGTTACCATTTATTATATATTTTGTAATGAAGATTTAACAATTATTTGATCACAGACACATGAAACACAAATACATACACAAAAAGGACAATCAGTCTAGTCCTTCACTGACTCAATAATAAGAAACACAACTTTGATACAGAAAATAATGAGAAACATGTTGGAAACTACCTTTTTCCAAGTTGTTAATAACCGAAGCGTTCACTCAAACACAAGCATGCAAGTCTTTGATCCTTTTTCCACGCATTCTAACTCCTTCAGCATATCATGGTTCTTTGCAGATTTTGAGTAAAATGACGCCTTCTTTAGACAACTCGCATTTGCTAGGATGTACTTTGCAGCTTCTCTCTCTTGGTCAGTGCCATTGTATTGTCTCCACTCGAAGATCTCCAGATGGGATGATAAACATTCAGGAATAGAACTCGGTTGGTTCCATGAATCCGTCGCTTCGTTGTACTGGACACAATGTTTTTGATACAACTTGAGAACTCGAAGTTTTGGAGCGTCTTTGAGTAAATTACACCACTGGGAAGGACATGAATATAGCTCTAGGTGGTCAAGAAAGAGGAATGACGTCGCAAGAGGAATATATAGAGACTGTAAACACAGAGAAAGATATTTGGTCGAGGCAAGAGATCCTAGAATGTCCTCAGGTTGGTCACAAACAATGTTGACACTCGCCTTGACAAGCTCCGGCATATTACCAAACTGTAAAGAGTAGCTGAAGCTGTCTTTAATGCTAAAGCACCTAAGAGAAGGTGCATTAATCACAAATTCATAATGTTGTCCTACACATTTAGGAAGAACTTCATAAATATACAAATTATATCCAAGAAGTCTAATTACACGTTTATGAATACATTCCTTAATTGGTGAAAAATCATAAAGATATCATGTGTTCATGGAGATCTTCCTAAACTTAAAAAAAAGTTGAAAAATTTTTAAAATAATAATCAAAAAAAATATGAAGCAATAACTATAAAATTTTATTATTTTTAATTTTTAATATTTATTATTTCTATATTAAATAAATAGTTAACAAAATTATAAATAAGGGTGCAATTATCATTTAAAATTTTAGGGGAACTTAATTTGGTCATTTTTCTCTATGAGAATTATTTAAGAAATAAAATCTAAAAAAGGCTATTTAGGATATTTTCCCAAAATATAAATATATTCCCTGATTGAAAATTCTATATTTTTCTTTCATGTAAAACATATCAACCGGCATTTATTGATTTTCGTAAATTCATGAATTTTCATAATTCCTGAATAATTATAAAATAATTTAGGTCTATGCGTTCATATCATTTGGAACTCGTTGTTCAATTGCTTTAATATTTAATAATTTATTTTTAGTATTAATTATAAAAAGATAGTTTTGAAAATTACAAATTTAATAATGGAATATAAAAGCTTAACATTTTTAATGTATAATTATAAAAATAAATATGTATATACTGATTTGTTTCGCTCTGAAATCTTATGTTGAAAGTTAGAATGATTAAAGTCGTTAGTATCTTTAAAGAATAATTATGTTTATTATTATTAATTTTTAAATATCTTATTTCTACAACTACGATATAACGCAAATTTATTATCTTTATAGCTTTCATTCTTCTCATTCATTCTAACTCATCTTGGTTTTAGTTTTTCTGTAACCCTATAGGTTGTAGTATACCGTTTGCAGAAAAGAACTTTTGTGATTCACTACTGTGACCAAACATTCCACATCAAGCTCAATAACGGTCAGAGTAGATTTCAACCTTAACCTACTTCATACTGAATTCTTCAAAAGGCTCCTCCGTCTCGCGCCATTAAAGCTTCATTTTCATCATTCAACCCTAAACCCTCTTTTCTCAAAACAACCTACATAACTCTCACCACAGCCGCTGCTTTTCTATCCGCTTCCCTACACCTAGCCAAAAAAACCGCCACCACAACTCCAATATCCCTCTTCAACCGTCATCTACAACTGCTTCCGCCAACAAACGGACCAAATCTCATCGCAAGAAGCAGTGCTTGAGAAGCTATCGCCGGCAACCCAAACGACTTGGAAGCGCTTCAATCCCTAATCAAAATCAAAATCCAATTGAAAATCTCGATCAAGCGTTAGAATGAATGACACAAGTGTTTAGCATAATCAAAATAGAAACTCTTTTCTTTAGTATACCGATTTTTTGTGAGGAGATTTGTAATGGTAACACATCAGCGTACATTTTTGAAGAGTGATATGAGCTGTTACGTGGCGAATATAGTGTGAAAAAACTAAAGCAAAATGCTTCTCTTTAATATATAAGGGGTGAGAATCATGTTCAAACATTGCTTTTCAAATGTGCGTTACATTTTTTTTCCTTTTTTATTATTTATTTCATGTTTAAAGTGAGAAAACAAAAGGACAAAAACACCCAATATTGCAAAAAATATTTGAATTCAATGTGGTTACCAGAAATGTATAAAATAGAGTTGGATTTGTAGCCTAAATGCATCCATGGGTAAAAAAGAAGGAAATCTTAAATAATCGGAACAATTTAAAATAATACTTATTTCTCAAAACTTCTAAAACTAAATAGTGTTATCTCTTTGTTGGTTGGATAATAATCACACCACAACCATATGTGTCACTGGTCGATAGCACCCCATCAATTTCAAAAGTCATGTGTTAACCTATATATGCTCTTTTATTTTTTAATTTCTTGTGGTTCAAGATAGATTTTAAATATAAACATATTTAGAAATACTAAGAAAATAAAAGATAGATTTCGCTATGAATAAAAAATAAACTACACGCTATATTTTTACAAAGTGTATATAAATTATATATATATTAGTTATTAATTTATATTTATATTGGGGCCATATTATACATAAGATTTTTGAAAAAAAAATGTTCTTATTATCTTATTGAATTGTTTTATATTTTATATTGGCCTTACTTAAAACCGGTAAAATTTATTAATTTGTGGAAATTTACTTTGTATAAGCCTCATTTTGGTATATAGGTGTGCCTTCGACAATATAGCAAACAGATTCGAAAGAACTGAGAATAAGTTGAGTCAGTATTGCAATGCTCTCTGCCAAAAGAATCCCCAATTATTTGGGTTTGTATCTCTACGGACTTTTCGTTTCCTCTTAACAAAGTTCTTCTTAAAAGTTACTTGGATAAAAGAGAAAAGTAGTAAGTTGGACATTGCATGGATGTTTTGTGACTTTGGGTTGGTGAATAAGTTGGGCGGACAACACTAACCATATACTTATCTTTCGGTTTAGTATATGGGGGATGAAAGCCACTCTCCGTTTTTATATTTTTTTGTTCTATTAACATATAACCTAGATTTAAATTTAAATAGTATTATAGAAATGTAATAGTTCTAATATTTTAATAAAAACTCAAATAAAATTAAATAAACTAATTTATTTTAAAACTTATTTCTATAAATTTTAAAATCTTTAAAACTTAATATTATAGGGTCCAAAACTAATTTTTCCCAAGAACTCTAGGCCCCCTGATTGTTAGACTTCTTTTTTAATGACCAACACAGATTGGTTTTGTTTTTCTTCTTCTAACTTATCGTACCACACTGATACTCACAAATCTTGTTATACACTGCACCTTCGTCCTTACAATTGCTACTAATTCAAATATAAGAAAGGTGCTTGCAAACCATTTATTATATATTTTGTAATGAAGATTTAACAATTATTTGATCATACACAAAAAGGACAATTAGTCTAGTCCTTTATTGACTCAATAATAAGAAACAGAACTTTGATTACAGAAAATAACGAGAAATATGTTGGAAACTACTTTTTCCAAGTTGTTAATAACCGAAGCGTTCACTCAAACACAAGCATGCAAGTCTTTGAGCCTTTTTCCACGCATTCTAACTCCTTCAGCATATCATGTTTCTTTGCAGATTTTGAGTAAAATGACGCCTTTTTTAGACAACTCGCATTTGCTAGGATGTACTTTGCAGCTTCTCTCTCTTGGTCAGTGCCATTGTATTGTCTCCACTCGAAGATCTCCAGATGGGATGATAAACATTCAGGAATAGAACTCGGTTGGTTCCATGAATCCGTCGCTTCGTTGTACTGGACACAATGTTTTTGATACAACTTGAGAACTCGAAGTTTTGGAGCGTCTTTGAGTAAATTACACCACTGGGAAGGACATGAATATAGCTCTAGGTGGTCAAGAAAGAGGAATGACGTCGCAAGAGGAAGATATAGAGACTGTAAACACAGAGAAAGATATTTGGTCGAGGCAAGAGATCCTAGAATGTCCTCAGGTTGGGCACAAACAATGTTGACACTCGCATGGACCAGCTCGGGCATATTACCAAACCGTAAATAGTTGCTGAAGCTGTCTTTAATGCTAAAGCACCTAAGAGAAGGTGCATTAATCACAAACCCATGAACACCTTCAGGCCGAGATTTCCCAGACGTATTGTCAATAGATAAACTCTTCAGCGTTGGCACATCAATAGTAAATATCATCACATTGGTATATAAGCTTCTTCTCACTACCAAGTCTTCAAGAAGTGGGCACATGCTTAGAAGCTTTGCCGCAGATTCGTCGTTTGAGAATCTAACCGATAAAAGGTGGAGTTTCTTGACACCAATCAAATAAACGTTAGATGGAATATTCACAAGACTAAGTTTCTCGAGTATGATGGTTTCAAGTTGTGGATAGAAATACAAGCTTTCAGGCAACTCAAAGGGTCTGTAAAGCATTTCTATTCTCAGGTCTCTCAAAGAGCGAGCAACTGCATCATTAACCAAAGGTTCGATGTCTATCCTCGAATTATTTGGGTTCAGCTTGAGCTGCAAGCTCTCTACACTTGATATGCTTCTAATGAATAGCGCAAAATTATTAAAAGTTATAGGATATGGAGGAGTTTCATCATATCTGAATGTCTTTGCCTCCTTCCAAAGAAACTTCCACCGTTTTGAAATGGCACTAGTGGCTACAACATCTTTACTAGGAAGAAAAGACAGTATCTTCAACAGCAACTCGTCTGGAAACTCACTCATTGTAACCCTCCTACGACTACGAGTCTGATATCTCATTGTTTTGACAATAGCCAGATTCTATTAACCAAGGAACAAACCCTAAACTCAGCCGCTGAAAAGTTTTTTGAAAAGATCTAAACCTTATCTCATATTTGCGATTGTGCTCTCTCCATTTTTACATAACTGTGTGTATATATATATATATATATATTATTTTTTTTCATAGAGTTTTGATATCTCAATGAGAATTCCTGTTCAGACTTGCTTTTTCAAAAATACGTTACATTTTTGTCCTTTCCTTTTTATTATATTTCTTTCCATCTAAAAACGAGGAATAAAACACCCTATCACAATGTTTATAGTCATAGTCAATGCATGTGGTTACCAGAAATGTATATATATATATATATTCCATACTAAAATAGAGTTGGATTTATAGCTTAAATGCATTCATGAGATGTTGACTTAAAAGAGGAAACTTAACTGATGGAAACAATTTAATTTAATATTTTATAAAACTAGTAAAAACTAAAAGATTCTTACTCTCTTAACAGTTGGTTGGATAATAATCAAACCACAACCATA
>CAJHQQ010002255.1:0-69167 GCA_905132885.1 Moricandia moricandioides
ATCATTATTTGTAATATACTTATGTTATTTGGTAGTTTTTATTAATTAATTATAGAATTACCATTTTATTTTTAGAAGTTAACTAATAAATGTTAACAACCAATCAAATTATAATTATTTTTAAAAATTTAACCTATTAACGCTACAGAAAAAAAAAATACTTAAGTGACTTTTCAATTAATATATATAGTAGGATTTATCTCTTTAAAACTAAAGATAAATTTGGCTAAAGTAAATATGAAAACATGCATTAGGAAAAGTCTTTGTCTGATTAATATAATTTAAATTACTTGTTATATAATAGTTTTAAATGAATTACCATAAAATAAATGATTTACTATATAATAATTTAATTCATATGTTTATATTAATATATGAATTAAATAGAAAATTTCTTGATTAATATAGTTTTAAATGTTTTACCACAAAAAATTATGTTTTAAAACATAAAAATTATTTTAATCATTTCTAAGAGTGATAAATCATTTATGATATCACATTGTTATTGGAAATTGATTGAAAAATTTTAAAATTATATATTTGACTGTTTGGTATTCATTTGAAATATTTTTTTTAAAATATATATATATATATATATATATATATATATATATATATAGTGAATGAGTGAGTTTAATTAATATTATTAGTTTTTGAAATCTATGATTTATTGTATTCACTACTACTGTAACTATATTAAAATTTTCTTTTATAATTGTTTATGTAGTATTATATGTATTTATATGCATATTATCAACTTATATAATGTAATCTATGAATTTAATTTATTTCTATAAATAAATTGTGTTAATTCAGAAACATAGATTATATTAGGTAATTTTAGGATTAGTTTCCTTTCAAAAACTTTAATTAAATAAAGAAAAAAAAAATATCAATCAATTAAATTATAACAATTAATTAGAGAATTTTCCTATGAGCGACACATTAGCAGAAATCACTAAAATGACTTCTCAATTAATATATAGTAGGATTTGTTTAAAGTTTTCAAAATCGATTCAAATTTTTTATTATTCCAAAAATTTATTTATTATTAATTTTCTAATTCTAACTAAATGTAATGTTACAAGAACATTAATTTTATTAATAAAACTCAACTTTAATATCATATGTAACTATGAGATTTTCAAAATTAAAAAATTGATAAAAACTAGAAAAAAATAACTATTCTTACCAAATACCTTAAACACTTTCAGTCCAAATTATATCTCTAAAACTATGATTCAATACATTTTGTATACTTACATTTTGAATATATAATTATATTTATATTATTTTATTATTAATTAATAAAACTAAAATAACATATGAATTACTATGCAAAATAATATGATTAAGAGTATAATATTCATTTTATCATATTTACATTTTTGTATGTCACAAAAAAAATTTGAAAAGAAAAAAAAAGAACAAATAATCATCTTATATGATTTAGAAAATATACAAATTTTATATTACTTTACAAAAGAGTGATAGAAAAGATGTGATACAAATTCATAAAATCTATAACAATCTAAAAAGTTATGATTAAATTTTAAAAATCAATGTATATATTTTCACAATCTTCCGAACTTTTAAAATCTAATGGAACAAAACAATAATGAATTTCTTTGATGCAATGTGTAGAGAAAGAGTATGGACAATTGAAATCATAAATCGACTCAAAGCACTCATGAAATATGAAATGATGACAATAGTGTAATCAGGTGTTGGTACTTGGTGAAGGAGCTTCATGGAGAAGCACTCTAAGCATTATTTCTCCCCCTCCTCATTGTCCTTAGTCACATGGTATCTCCATCAATAGTGTTTTGCATTATGGAGCATGGCTTGATAATAATAGATCTGTGTCATGAGTTTTGACTTGGGGTTTGAGGAGTTCACTTTGCATGTTGAGGTTGACATTGGCTGGAACGCTTGTGCCATAAATCTCATGAAATATTTGAGTTTGACACCCAAACCAAGTTTGTATGGGCCATAAAAGGGTCTACTACTTTACCTGAACAATGAATAGAGATATTGAATTATAAATATTGTCGAATCCCAAATAAGATTTAATATGATGTTAGGTTAAATATGTAGATGCATATATATTTTTAGCTCTAATGTCTTGTAACACTAAGGGATTAAGTAGTTATCTCTCTAGGATTTCTTGTAAGAGAAAAACAAAGCTTGTATTACCCAGAAAACTTTGTTCTGCCTATTTTTGAAACAAAATATTTGCCATGTCCAACAGGTTGATGATACAACCTACTAGACAGAGCTGTGAAATTTGGCTGTCACGAGAAGATATCACTTTACATCATTCAGCTAATTCTTTTTTGATCTGGAGAGGTGGTAGATAACAAGATGCATTCAAGCAACGAGAGTAGTTGATAGGTTTAGGGGAATCAGGTTTTTGGAGACGACATTTTGGAATGATATATTGAGAGCTTTCTAGCTCTATCTTTCTATAAAAGATAATGTCTCATTTATCCTACACCAAGAGCTTGCGGTTGACGGTAGGATCAGTATCTTTCATGTGTCTTGTTTCATCAGAAACCTCATCATGCACATAGCAGTTGTCTTTAATACCACGGTGGACCAGGATACACACTTTTTTCAAGTGAAATCTTAAATAGTTTTTCCATTCTCTAAGTTGTGAAAGCATGATTCACACATGGACCGGTTAGTGGAGTTAATTAGAGTGGTAGCTAAGGGATAATATAGGAGGAAACAATTTCAGACATGAAGGATGTCCTAGGAGCCTATCAGAACTTCATTCAAAGATGAATGGACTTATATGGGTGATGACATGCCTCCGTGCTGGAGGCTTTTGGGCATTCTACATAGAAAAAGTTTGCTTTAACACTATCCAAATGATTGAAAATCTCAGTGATTGGGCCGCTTTCAAGATATAGATAGAATATGTTGGCATCACTAGAGGATCTTTCGATGTTTGTTTTTTAATCTTATTCCTCGTGGTCAAAACATGCGTGGATTCTCTTGATAAAAAGGGCTAGAGCATAGGGAAACTTATTTTCTCATATAGATCATATACACGATCAATGATTTTGATTTCTACCGAATTAGAGTTCATCGTCAAAACTTGATTTAATATATAGAGATAATTGAAAAAAAACTATGATCAACAATTTGCTACCATGTACTTTAATTTAATAAAAATCTAAAAAAATAGTCATAATTAACTACCAAAAAGGTATTTTTGTTGTTAATTCTATAAATTGATCAAGATATCGCTAATATTTTGTATCAACACGAGACTGATCGATAATGGAAAACCTCATCAAAACCCAAAGTCAGATGGTTTAATTTATTTACTTTCTCTATGTTGCTCCATAAATTTCTCCCTTTCTCAAAATTTGGATATAAAATAGAAGAAAATATAAACTTTTCATTACAGATGATCTGAAATAAAGATAAAATATTAACTATAAGGATAAGCGAACTTATTCATCAGCTAGGACACCAAGCCATGCCTCGTCGTCAAAACTTGTGCAATATTGTTGCAACCATACCTAGAGTCTGGGGGATAAAAAGGCTTGCATGTGGTCGGGTCATAGATGGGAGAAGATTCCAATTTTTTCCCTTTGAAGAAGCAATGGATACAGTGGTTCGTTGGGGGCCTTGGGCGTATGATTATAGGAAGATTGTCCTTCGAGGTGGACAACTATGATGGACATGTCTTTACTCAATTTTGTTCCTTTTTTGGATCCAAATGAGGGGTATTCCATTTCAGTAAATGAACATGGAAGTGGTCCTCCACATTGCTCGAGTATGGGGCAAGATCCAGATGGAGTATAATGAGAAACATGTGCCATGGATGAAGTTTGTAAGACATACAGATCACCTCCATTTCACCACGACAAGTAATCAGCAACTCGACTGAATTTTAAAACAAGGGTTAATTCATATTGGTACTTTTCAACTTTAATAAGATAAATGTTTTCCTATTCAAGCACATAGCAGTTGTCCTTAATACCAGGTGTGATATGAAATGAAAACAGCCACCCTTATCCATATAAAATGATAACTATAACCAGATAGGTTGATCATCATTGTCTCATTGGATCTCCAATGAAGATCTCAACAGTGTGGAGTGTACTTATTTAAAAAATCAAAGTAAAAGAAAAAAGAGAAGGATAGTTTCTTTTCCAGGCCGGAGATGCAAGAAACATGATCAGTATCCCCAGTAGTCATTACGGATTTCGTCATCAAACTTCTTTTTGAGCTCTGGGTGCTTCTCAAAGTACTCATCTGCAGTCATCGTGCTCAGCTTTTTCTGATCACACCAACACGTAGACACAGATGATCAGACAAGAGAATCTTGAGAGTTTAAAAAATACAAATCGGATTGAACTTAGTGTAAGATAAAACTAGTTAATGATGGGTACTTACGCTAATCTCCTGGACATCAATAATTTCTTTCTCCAGCCGTTCAGACTCCTTGAGCGACTTCTGTTCTGCTTCTTTCAGTTCCACCAACTATACACAGAATGAAACATGGCACAAAGGAATTAACTAAAAACACCATTGTTAAAAACAAAAAAAAAACAATGAAGTTAGTAAAAGCTAGTGCTCACCAAAGCATCAAACTTTGGCTTGTATTCAGGGGTAACATTGTCCACGTACTTGGGAATCTCAACGCCTGCACCAAACGAGAAAGAAGTAAACACAAGTTCGTTAAGTATATCTCCATAGTTCCAGCAATAACAGAAGAAAACCAACAACATGGAACTGGAAACTGAGCAGATCTCTTTCAAGCCAAATAAACGGACAAACTAGTTGGTAAGTTTGTTGCATTCATCATAGAGACAAGAGAGGTTCTGTTAACACTTACTGTCATACGCTTCCTTGTACATGTCAACAATGCCAGACCCAATACCCTTTCTGTACAAATCCCAATCAATCGGTTCAGGCTCCTTCACCAAAATACAAAATCATATAAACAAAGGCCATGAACAGCGATCTCTAAGGTTCAAGGAACAATCACTAGATCCAGATTACTAAATCTCGAATCGGAGATGATGAAAGATCTAAGATCAAGAAAGAGAACCTGACTGAACTTGGTCTGGAGCTGCGTGTTGACCTCATCGAAAGCGCGACGGAGGTTAGAGAACTCTCTGCGAGCCTCGTCGGTGACAAGGACCTTCGCCATCCCTTCCCAATCTATTGTCCTCGACGCTTTGAATGCCACATCCGCCACTTTCTTACCCGCTCCGCTCATTTTTCTCGATCTTTCACCCCAAAAAAAAAAAACACACTGATGGATTGCGAAGAAGAGGAGGAAGAAGACGTCTGGTCCGGTCCGGTCCGGTCCGACCAATGAAGAAAAAGCCCTAGAATCTTAAAAGGCCCTTGTATTTCTGTTTCTTTATTAATTAGCGCCTTTACTATTTAATCTTCATTAATGACCCAATTAACTTAGCATAGTCATAGACAAACAAATTAAATTTGCAACTGACAATGTTTTTGTTTTATCTTATGGTTTAAGCGTACAAATTGAGGGCATTTGGTCTAGTGGTATGATTCTCGCTTAGGGTGCGAGAGGTTCCGAGTTCAATTCTCGGAATGCCCCTTTTTTTTTCTCCTTTTCCTTTTTTTATGCCGACTATAACTTCTTTTTAATTTGGGAATTTTCTTTTCGGTTCCGAGAATCTGTAAACAATGGCTGAGTCAGTGCCGGAATCAGATCCTATCCTCGCCGGAGAATCCCAGATTTTACCTGTCGAGGTCGAAAGCATCAAGCAGAGAGTCGACGAGGTTGTACAATGGGTTGATTCGGTAAAGAAAGTTTTCTCCTTTAACCCTTTTTTTGATTCCTTTTTTCTTCAAAGTTTCTTCGTGTTACGTCCTTCTTCTCGCTTAAAGCTTTGATCCCATATTCGAAAATATCTCTTCTGGGCACAATAAGTATCATAAAACTGGTCTTATGTGATGTGGTTAATCTTTAGATTCAATGGTTCTACTTGCAGCTTGAGCATAAACTGGCACAAGTAGAGGAGTTTTACTCCAGCGTTGCCGTCTCAAACTCCTCCTCTGCCTCTAAACATGTTGTGGGGATCAGGAAGGTTCAACAAGAGGCTGCTCGTAGGGAAGCCGTTGCTGCAAAGAGAATGCATGACCTCATGCGTCAGTTCGGAACCATCTTCCGTCAGGTACTTGTCTATTCTTGGCGTTTATGTCTTCACGAGGAAGAGGTTTCAATCATCTTTATCATTTCATGTTCTCAGATAACGCAGCACAAGTGCGCATGGCCTTTCATGCATCCTGTTGATGTAGAAAGTCTTGGTCTTGATGACTACTATGAGGTAATGTTTACTCCTTCTCTCAACATATTAACATGTACTACTATGGTTTTGCTCTGTGATTACTGTTAACATTCCGTAAGCAGGAGTCTTTACACGACGTGTTTTTTATCTGGTTATAGGTTATTGATGAGCCCATGGACTTCAGCACGATAAAGAATCAAATGGAGGCTAAAGATGGTAGTGGGTACAAACATGTTATGCAGATATACACTGATATGCGTCTAGTGTTTGAGAATGCAATGAAGTATAATGAAGAAACAAGTGATGTTTACTCTATGGCCAAAACATTACTGCAAAAGTTTGAGGAGAAATGGGCACACTTTCTTCCAAAGGTTCAAGAAGAGGTAATGATTCATAGATATATATATGTTTATTTTCTTTCACAATCTATTTCGTGATGGAGCTTAGCACCAATGTTCTTGATTACAGGAGAAAATACTTGAGGAAGAGGAGAAGCAAGCAGCAATGGAGGCGCTGCTAGCAAAAGAAGCATCTCATACCAAAACAACTAGAGAATTGAGCAATGAGGTTCATTTTTCGCCCTTTTTCCTTTTGTATTATTAAGCTTTAAACTGTTTAAACTGATATATGTTCGTCCAGATTTGCAGTGTTAATGAAGAGCTGGAGAAGCTAAGGCATGCAGTTGTGGGAAGATGCAGGTTGGCCCAATCACTCTTAATACATTACTCTTAACACCTTTTGGGTCTCCTCTGGTCAAATGCAATATAAGCTTGAGAACGATGAGTGATTGTATCAGGAAAATTACATCTGAGGAGAAACGTAATATTGGGTTGGCATTTTTGAAACTGTCTCCGGATGAGCTACAGAAAGTGTTGGGTATAGTTGCTCAGGCTGATCCTAGATTCCAAACTAGATCAGAAGAAGTGACGATTGAGATGGACGTACTGGTATAATCTCTTTACTTTAGCCACTGTTATTAGTGCTTCTCTGGCCGAAAGACCCTTTATTTTTTTTTCTTTTCTTAAGCTAAGTTATCTTGTATGCAGGACGAACCAACACTGTGGAGGCTAAAGTTTCTAGTGAAGGATGCGTTAGAGAATAAGAAGAAAGAAGAGACAACAAAGAGTGGAGACGGTAGAGGGACGCAACAAAACAATGAGGTTTCTAACAAGCGAAATGCAGTGAACAAGTTAGCAGAGAGAAGAACAAAGCGGCCATGCTTGTGATCCACAATTGCTTTCGAGTACTCAAGAAGCTGAACAGGAACATCTTGTCTTTGTCTAAATGTTCTGCAATCGTTTTGTATATCAGAAACAAAATTTAGAGCTGCTTTTCTTGTTTGGATTTTTCTAAAAGGCTTTAGATTTTCTCATGATATTGACACTATTTTTAGATAAATGAATACAATAAGAGAGATTAGCTATTAATAATCCTCAGTGATATAAATACGCCTTTAAAACCCTCTGTTTTCATAGTCATTCTTCACTCTGCATGAAGATGGGAGAGGAGAATGAGAATCTATGCGGTTTGGAAACAGATTTAGCAGAAAGATCATTGTGGCTGATGAAATGCCCTTCCCTGGCCGCTTCCTCTCTAAAGTCTCTTCCTTTGCCGGACGACCGGTACCTTCCTGTCGCCAAAGTCATCCTCTCCATCGACCCTCTCGCTTCCGTGGACGATGAAACTAAAGTCATCCTTTTTCTCTTTCCTTTCCTATTTTGCATCTCTCACTCGCTCGCCTTTCTCTTCTTTCTTACCATTCAAAAATGTTTTTTTTTGGAGATGTCGTGTGGTTCTTACATTGATCAGAGTTTCTTTTGGTTGTGTAATAGAACATGTGATTGTTTTGTCCAGCAGGTCGTAATGGAACTAGCTCGAGCTGAGTTTGGAAACATTCCAAAACGTTATGCCTTGGATTTGTATAAAGATTTCGTCCCCATGTCTGTCTTCTGTGAGCCTTCTTCACATGGTAAGGAGACTTGAGTATACTTCCTCTCATGTCCCTCTTTGTGGATAGATTTGACTTCATGCCCATTCTCATATCTTCGTTTCTTGTATTACATTTTGGATCAGTGTGTGAATGTTTAGAGCAATGGTCTGTATATTTGCAAATCCAACATATGGAACTTTACTTTGTTTGATAACCTGTGTTGACATTATTCTCCTCAATGATGTTCTTAATAGGAAAACAATCAGTAGAAGGGAAGATTAAAAACGTATGTGACATGAGGCTACATAACGAGAACATTGAGAGCTATGGACAGCTTTGCCGTGAAAGGGCAAGCAAGGATACGTGTAAAAACAAACAGATACAGGTTCTGTCTGTTAAAGATGGTTGCTCTCTGATGAATGTGGTTTATACCACTGCATTAAATAATGTTTCTGGGATTTCTTGAGCAGGTCATTGATAATGCCACCGGTACGCATATGTGGCCACTAGCGAGTATGATAAACCCCACCACAGCTCCTGTACTTACCTTCACTACTTGAAACATACATTAACTATTGGTTACGGTTCTTCTTTTCTACAGCTAAAAACAACTCTTTGGTTTGTATCAGGAGAAGAAGAAAGTGACAAATAAGACACTGGAAATGAAGAGAACAAGAAGGGACCGGAGGGAGATGGAGGAGGTCATGTTTAATCTCTTTGAAAGACATTCAAATTTGACACTGAGGCAGCTCATTTGTGAAACCAACCAACCAGAGGTAAGCAAAAGGAACTTTACAAACTGTTGTATAGTGCTTGACTGAGAGTTCTCAAGAGAAAAATGAATGTGGTTTGGTGCAGCAATTCATGAAAGACTTGCTGAGAGATCTTTGCATTTACAACAACAAAGGGAGCAACCAAGGAACTTATGAGCTGAAGCCTGAGTACAAGAAAGCCACACAGGACTAGGAACTCTTTCTCTCAATGTCTGTTTCAGGTTTTGGATTAATAAATCTGATTTCTAGTAAAGGACAAGCTAGTTAGTTACTTCATATGTAACTGCTGATCTTGACTGTAATAAAAGAAAGGTTCTTTCAAAATAGTTTGGCTTAAATCTTCACAATATCAACCAGTCTTTTAGTAATGTTTTACTTAGGATTCTCAACTTGAAGATCGTTGTGACTTGACTTGTCCTTTAAGAAACTTGTCATCAAGTACTATAGAGAAGAACCATACCATTTAACTGGAGAATAACCCTCTATAGATATGCACTTGATCTGGTCAGTGTGGTTTGGTTGTTCTATCTTAGGTGATTCTCATAAGAAATTGTGGAATCAGGCAAACAGAATATGGAATCAATGGTGCTTAAATAACAAGATTGGTGAAGCAAAGCTCATGCAAGAAATATAGCTTACAAAGAGTGAGAGTGACGAAGCAAAACTAGAGAGGAACAAAAGCTATAAAGATCACATTAGGATGCTTTTACCTCTTAAAAGCCAAACTTTTCATGGAACTTCTTTGTGTTACAGTCCAACATATCTCTAAGGCTGCAGTCAACATTGTTCTTCTTGACAAGTTTATACCTCGATTCTACCTTCTTCTTTAACCCATGATGAAAGAACTGAGGATAACTAGCCACTTCACCCAAGCCTCTTCCCATAACATCCACCAGGAACCTGATCCTAGGCTGTAGCGAGTTCTTAACACTCTTTATCAAAACAGGAGGATAACCAGCCACCATGGTCGCAATCTGCGCATCACCAAACCCACACTCCTTCAAATACTCATAGTTGGGTCTGAGTATCTTATCCACGTCTCTGCACACAACTTGTGGGAAGTTCATAAACACAGACAGAACCCCATCATCATTCAAACCGACCGATGATTTCAAAAACTCAGTGGTAGGACGCAGCCTTTTCTCAACACTATAGCCCATAAGAAAAGGGTGCTTAACCAGAACTTGACCAATCATACCACCATCTCTGTCAAGACCAAGGCTAGCGAGAAAACTAACAATAACAGCAAGCTTGGTCTCAATACCGTAGCTGATAAGCCTGGGGTTGAAAAGAAGGATCTTTCCAAGCTGTGACTCAGGGACACCCAAGGCTTGAAAGAAAGCAAGAAGTGGACAGAGCTTCTCCTCGAGGCTGTGAGCGAGTATGGGAGGGAACTTGGTGATAGCGGAAGTAACTTCACGTGGGTTTCTTCCAAGTGAGGAGAGACACTCGAACATGGGGATGAGTCTCTCGTGGAGACGTAAAGTAAGGATCTTGGGACAACGTGAGACAATGTAAGGGAGCTTCCTGTCTTTTATGCCGACGATGTTACTCAAGTAGTCCCAGTTTTCTGATGCGACGTCGCTTTGAGCCTTCTCTAACTGTTTGCACTTTGTGAGCATCTTGTCGATGCTTTGTTCGTCGAAACCTTTCTCCTTTAAGAACCACTTGATGCTCATGCTGCTGCTGCTGGTACTTGTCACCACCTCCATCAACGCCACTACAACAAACAAACAAACAAACAAAAAAGAAGATGACTTTTTAACTCAGATGATGATGGAAGAGTAGAGAGGAGTGAGAGAGTACCTTCCGCCAAGAGCCTTTGCAATTGAATTGAGATTTTGACAGTGGGAAGAAGAAGAAGAGCTTATCCACAGAGATAGAGTTGCGGGCCTTTGGTTATCAATAGTAAACCGGTCGGTATAACTTAGTGAGATTTATCTTTGATTCAGTAAACGGAGTTTGGTAAGGGTTTATGTTAGGCTTGGAGGATGTATTTACGTTAGGTTTGGTCAATCTCGGTTTGGTTCGTTTTATTTTTAAAATTTTGGTAGTTTCAGAAACGGGTCAGTATAAATAAAGAAATTGTTAATAATACCTCAGGTTAACTATCTCATTTTAAAAATATTTTTAATTAAAAATATTTTTAATTAAAAATATATTAATATTTTAATTTATATTTTAGTGATTATTGTTTAAGAACCAAGCGAGGACGGCCTAGTGGTACTTGAGGGAGCTTCGGCCTCGATACGGTCTCGGGTTCGATCCGCGCTGACCACCGGGGGATTAAAATTTGGGCATCGCCGGCGACAGAGGACCCGCTTCGGCGGGGCTAGTCTGGACCCACTTCTGTGGGGCCAGGATACCTCTGTATAATTCAAAAAAAAAATTATTGTTTAAGGTTTAATGCTAAAGAGGTGGATTGAATTTCTATATATTTAGAAAAATAGTTTAGTTTATTTTTATCATAAATTTATAATATTTTTGAAATATTCATTAATGGTAAATTTAAAAAGTGATATCAAATTTGTGGTAAAACTAAAATTTTCCTTATAAATAATTATAGAGATAAAATACGTTGGTCCAAGTGATAAATAGATTTCAGCACCTTAATACAAATTACAATTTTACAACAAATTTAATATCATATTTTAAAATTATCTTTAAATAATAATCATTTTGATAAAGATCTTAAATTTATAGTTAAAAAAATTAACTTTTTTAAATAATTTATAAAATATTTATAGAAATTTATAAACACAAGCTCACTCTCTCTCTCTCTAAATAATAAATACTCCCTCTGTTTCTAAATGATGTATGTTCTAGCACATTTCACTTGTTTCTAATTGAACAATATTTTCAATTTTCTATGTAATTTTAATAATGAATTGTCAATTTCCAAGAAATATTAATTGATAATTTTGAAATTATTGAATTGTTATTGGTTAAAGTTTATGGAAAATTGTTATATTTTAAACTTTTCATGCATTGATAGCTAAATATTTAATTTTTCTTAATATGTGTGAAAATTTTAAAATATGTAATATTTAGAAACAGAGGGAGTATAAACAATAATTACTAAATTGTTTTTGATTGAGTGTATTGAAAAAAGCGGTAGCAGTTTCTCGAACTAATTTGGTTTTTCGAAATAGCAAGATTTGAATAAACCGTGTTTGATACGAGTTTATGTTTGGCTCGGAGGATATGATTATTGTGGTCTATTTCGGTTTTGGTTCATTAATCTCTCCTTCAAAATTTGTATTTGCCTCCTCTGTTTCGGATTACTATGTTTCCATCGTCTCTCTTCTCTCTCTCTCTCTCTGTTTCTGCATGAAAATGGAAGAATGTGCGGCAAATGATAATGGGAATAAAGATTTGGAAACGGAGTTTGCAGAGAGATCAATGTGGCTAATGAAATGCCCTTCTCTCCAACCTCTTCCTTTTGCAGACGATCCATACCTTCCTGTTGCCAAAGTCATCCTCTAGCTAATGTGGACGAAGAAACCAAAGTCATTCTTCATTTCCTCTTTTGCATTTTGGTTTTCTTGATTAGTTTTTTTTTTATGTTTATGCCATCAGGTAAGAGATCTTCTCTGTTGTTTCTTGAATGCTGTCTTCTAGGTTTCTTGACTCTCTTTTTTTGTAAAATTTTAAAGGTCAAATCACAAGATGTGATTTGTTAGATCACATAGTTTGGAAAAGTTGGATACATAAAGTAAGCAATAAAAGAGATATTAAACTAAGAACTTAGTAATACTCTTTAGTTTGGCCAAACTAAGAAGAATACTTGTGGGCTTGATTTAGGAATCTCGATCCCTACGGCCTCTTTTTCCTCTTCCACCCACTTTCCTCCCTTCCATTTCTTGGTATTTTTTTTGTAGGCTTAATCAATCTACCCTTTCTTGTCACACTTCCAAATTCATCCAGTTTCTCGGTAATATGGAAATCATTCTCCATACCACCATCGTATTGGTTGGACTCGGTTGAAAGAAAGGTCATGGTTAAAGGATCATCTCTTGAGTGTGTAATACCCTCATTGATGACAATATCTGATGGAACAACGTCCATAATCTGTAGAGAAGTGTGAGCACATGAAGAACCTGCTAGTGTAGAGGATAAAGGAGATTTGACATCCAGAGATGAATGGTAGAAAATAACAGAGCTATCCTTTTGAGAAGTAGCTACCTCAAGAGACAAAGAATCTGCTAATGGAGGTAAAATCGGTTGAGAGTTGGAGCATGTGGCTATTGTTACCAGAAAGTGTGTGGGGCAGCTTGGTGGCGTTGAATGATCCTTCAGCTCAACACCAACTTGCGTTTCCATTTCGGAGGTTTCAACTTGTATCATCTGTTGATCAGATACAACATTGAACTGAGCTTGATCATCTCTTGACTCTTTTGAAAAGAAACATTACGTTTGACTGTTTGAGTTTGGTTTCTTGTTCCTCACTTCATAAACTGCGAAGTTTCTTTTGGTTGTAATAAAACATGTGATTCTTTTGCCTTTTGTCCAAGAAAGTTGTAATGGAACTAGCTCGAGCTGAATCTGGAAACGTTCCTAAAATTATTGGCTTGGATATGTCTAAGGATTTAATCCCCATGTCTGCTTTCTCTGAGTCTTCTTCACAAGGTAATGATTGTTTCTCCAGTCCCTCTTTTTCATTATGTACCATGCATGCATGTGGCCACTTCATGTTGGTTCTTCTATGGCTTGAATCTTTTTGGGTTTCATATCTTTGTTTCTTGTATCACATTTTTTTGTGAAGAGTTTACCAATGATGTAATAACTATGTTGATTCTCTTCAAAGATGTTCTTTGATTGGTAGGGACGATGTCAGTAGAAGGGGAGATTACGATAACGGATTCGTATGAACCTGTATACGTAATCGATTCGATATTCCTTAAACACCGAATCATAGTTCGAAATGCAAAAGATCAATGAAGAAGAAGAAAGATCTTTCCCAATAACAAACCTTCAAATCACACAGAGAATTGTTCAAGAGATGATCTCTAAACAAAGAAGTTACAAACGATTTTCTGAATGACTCGAAAATGAAAACAGTACTCGGTTTTATACTCGACTAGCTCAAGAACACAACTAATCATAATCGGCCACATGTTCTATTTTAATTGGCACTCCCCTTCCCGCTGTAACAGCTCTAACGACCAACGACTAACGACCACTCCCACTGCCACGTATACATGTCCTCTGTTTTTCATGTAACAAAGCTTCCCTCCTTCCAGAACCTTGACCACAAGGTTTACACCTCAAAGCTCAGAAACTTCTGTTTGATATCAAACAAATACTCCCAATTAGCCTCATCAGCCGTTTGATTAGTCCATTGAATTAAGACCATGGTGACTGCTCTACCGTGACGTTGAACCATCTTCCGACCCAAACAAAACTCAGGTGCTTTGATCACTACATCCCGAAGCACTGAAGGTAACTGATTGGTGGTAGAGACATTTCCGACCACCCTTTTCAACTGAGATACATGAAACACAGGGTGAACCTGTGAGCTGGATGGCAATTGTAACTTGTAGGCAACAACTCCCTGTTTATCAATTATTTTGTAGGGTCCATAGTATTTTGGTGAAATCTTCTGAGAGGAGCGAGAAACCACTGACTGTTGGCGATAAGGTTGGAGTTTAACAAAAACCCAGTCACCAATCTCAAAAGAATGTTCGCTTCTATGCCTGTCTGCAATTTGTTTCATTCTGTGTTGTGCACGTAACAAATGAAACTTCAAAAGCAACAACATGTCTTCCCTTTCCTGCAAACATTTGGCTACCACCTGCACTGTAGATTCCCCCGGTAAATATGGCAAATGAATAGGAGGAGGTTGACCATATACTACTTCGTAAGGAGTAGTTTGAGTGGCCGTATGGAAACTCTTATTGTACCAAAACTCAGCTAGTGGCAACCAACGACACCATAGTGAAGGTTTGTCGCTTGTCATGCACCTCAAATAAGTCTCCAAACAACGATTAACCACCTCTGTTTGTCCATCGCTTTGTGGATGATAAGCAGTAGATAAGTGAAGAGAACAACCCTGCAATTTGAAGAGTTCCTGCCAGAACTGACTCACAAACACTGCATCTCTATCGCTGACAATAGATCTTGGAAATCCATGAAGCTTAAAAACATTGTCCAAGAAGGTTTGGGCCACTGACGCCGCTGTATACGGATGAGTGAGACTCATAAAATGAGCTGCCTTACTGAATCGATCCACAACAACCAAAATCACCGACTTCCAGAATGAAAGAGGTAAACCATCAATAAAATCCAAAGAAATGTCCATCCAAACCCCTTCAGGAACTGGTAAAGGTTGAAGCAACCCCGGTGACGCCGCATTATCATATTTACACTGCTGACAAACAGTACAAGCACGTAAGTAAGCCTGAATGTCCTTAGCCATGCCTTTCCAGTAGAACAAGCCTTTCACTCTCGGTACCGTTACATCTCTTCCTGAGTGTCCCCCTTGTCCTGAGTTATGAAGCCATTCCAATATAGTTTTCCTAATCGCAAGTACGTGAGGAACCACAATCTTATTTTTGCGTCTGAGAACATTTTGCATCCAATAAAAATGTTTCTTTCCCGTTGGATTCTTCTTCAACGCTTCGATTATCTCTTTAGTCATGGCATCTTCTTCGTAGGCAGCTTGTATCTGTTTCATCAAATCACATTCCAAAACCGATATAGCCATGTGTAATATCTCAGCCCCATCCACTCTAGATAAAGCATCTGCCACTACGTTATCTTTGCCTTGTTTATATTGAATCTCGTAGTCAAAATCCAAAAGTTTAGGTAACCATTGTTGTTGCACTGGAGTGTTAAGTCTCTGTTCCAATATATACTTCAAACTTCGTTGATCTGTTCTGATAACAAAGTGATTTGTTAACAAATAATGACGCTACTTTTGTAATGCAAATACCACTGCGAGTAACTTCTTCTCGTAGATAGATAGACTCAACTGCTTCCCTTGTAAATGTCTGCTAATGTAAGCGAGAGGATGACCTTCTTGCATTAACACTGCCCCAATACCCTTGCTACAAGCATCAGTTTCAACTACAAAAGGTTTGTCGAATTGTGGCAGTGCTAAAACCGGAGCTGAACACAGAGCTTCTTTCAACATTACAAAAGCCTTTCCAGCCTCGTCATTCCACCTGAACCCCTCTTTCTTAGTTAACGCTGTCAGTGGTCTAGCAATGATACCAAAATTCTGAACAAACCGTCGATAGTATCCGACCAAACCAAGGAATCCTCGAAGTTTCTTCACATTTGAAGGAATCAGCCATTCTGCTACCGCTTTCAGTTTACTTGGGTCAGTCGACACACCTTCTTTTTGAATATAATGACCCAAGTACTCCACTCTTGGTGTGGAAAATGCACATTTACTTCTTTTTTTGGCGAACATTTTATTACTCCTCATCAACTCAAACACAGTTCTCAAGTGCTCGACATGCTCTCCCAAGGATGAACTGTATATCAATATGTCGTCAAAGAATATCAACACTAACTTTCTGAGACATGTTTTGAAAACATCATTCATCAGACCTTGAAAAGTAGCTGGCGCATTGGTTAAACCAAATGGCATAACCAAGTATTCGTAATGGCCGCTATGAGTCTTGAATGTTGTCTTATGTATATCAGCTTTGTCCATTATGACCTGATGATATCCTGCTCTTAAATCAATCTTCGAGTATATAGCAGAACCACCCAACTCATCCATCAAGTCATCAATAAGTGGAATGGGAAAACGATCCTTAACTGTCATGTTATTGAGCTTCTTGTAATCCACGCATAACCTCCATGTGCCATCTTTCTTCTTTACGAGCACTACCGGTGAAGCATAAGGGCTTGAGCTCGGTTGAATGGTTCCCGCCATAAGCAATTCTTGAACCATTTTATCGATCTCATTTTTTTGGTAAATGTCATAACGATAAGGTCGTTGGTTCACCGGGTTTGAACCTTCCGTTAGAACAATATTATGGTTATGGTTGTCCCTGAAGGGAGGAAGGGTAGATGGTTCCTGAAAAATGTCCCTATACTCCTCCGTCAGTTCCTCTATACAAGAACTAGTCTTCATTTCTTCCCTGTCAACTTCCAGTACATTAAACTTCAATGGATCCACTGACTCGTGCTCACACACATATATCATCTGCAACTGCATTTTTGTGTCTCTCATGTCCTCCATTTTCTTCAATTTTGTCTGTCTTACCGACCCTGGTTGAATTCCTGTGAGTAAGATCTTCTTCGAACCCCATTTGAAACTCATTTCCAACTTGTTAAAGTCCCACGTTATAGGTCCTAAAGTAACCAACCACTGTACTCCCAAAACCACGTCGTGACATCCCAATGGAATCACCATAAAATCAGATTGGAATTGGTGGCCATGAAATTGCCATTTAAATTTCTCTATCTTCCCACAAACTCCAATCTTACCACCATTTGTAACACACACTTGAGCTCTCCCCGCATGTTGTAATCTGCATCCCATCATTTCTGCTACTCTCTTGTCGATGAAATTGTGTGTGGAACCGGAATCAATCAAGATATACAAAGTTCTCTTTCCATGAACTCCACGTACCTTCATAGTAGTATAATCAGTGATGCCTGCGATTGCATTCAAAGAAATTCTAGCCTTATCTTCCTCTTCTAAGACCTGTTCCTCCCCTGCATACTCCATTGCTTCATGAAACTCCTCTTCTTCCTCACAATCCATTACAAATAGTTGAGACTTCTTGTGTTTGAGGTAATGGTCAGGCGTGAATTTCTCATCACAGTAATAACATAGGTCCTTGGCTCTCCTTTCACTCATCTCAGCGTTAGATAACCTTGTAGTTTTGAGGATAGACCTATTAACATTTGTATCACCATCCTTCTTAACCTCTTGATTTCCTTTCACATAGCTTCCCCCTTTTACATGTGTAACATTTCCCCCTCCTTTATTTTGCATCCAGCTACTCTGTAATGTTTTCTTGGGATGAGCTTTCTCATATAGTATCCCCAACACTAAGCACTGTCTTGTCGATTGAGGTCTAAACATTCTTATGTGCATTTGTGTGTCAAGACGCAGACCAGCCAAATACGCGCTCATCAAGTATTCTTCTGACATGGTAAGTCTAGCACGAATCAGTTCAAACTGAGCATGATACTCAACAATGCCCTCTGTTTCTCTCAATTCCTTCAACTCTGCAATATGATCATCCAACACTTCTTCAAATCTTTCTTTGATTAGTATCTTATAGATCTGCCAATTCCTCACTAACCCCCTTCATTCTTCCTGAACTAAAGCCTGATGCCATGTTTTCGCCATACCATCGAAGTGTAAGGATGAAATTGCTACTTTAGATTCGTCCAGTGTGTGATCTATCACAAAGAACTCTTCTGCTACACTAAGCCATTCCACTACAATCTCACCATTGAATCTAGGAAATTCAATCTTCGCTAATCTTGTCATGTCAGTGTAGTTATTATGTATACCTGCTAGATTAGCTTGAGTATGCTCTCGTTGAGCTTCCGGAATACTCGATCGAGTAGGTGATGGCCCCTCGTATATTGGTTCGCCACTGGTAGATGCTTGGACCGGCTCTTTTCCATTTGTCATCTTCTTCACAAACGCCAAAATGTCCTTCATATTGTCACCGAATGATTCCATCGTGTTCTCCAGAGCTTGAGTTCTCTCCGCCATCTGATCGAAACGATTATTCAACGCTTCCTCCGTTTCTCTCGCGACGACCTTCAACATCGCCACCGATCGTGTTTCCGCCATTGATTCCGATCGGAAGTTCTTAAATCTCCAAGGAAGGAAAAGCTCTGATACTACTGATAACGGATTCGTATGAACCTGTATTCGTAATCGATTCGATATTCCTTAAACACCGAATCGTAGTTCGAAATGCAAAAGATCAATGAAGAAGAAGAAAGATCTTTCCCAATAACAAACCTTCAAATCACACAGAGAATTGTTCAAGAGATAATCTCTAAACAAAGAAGTTACAAACGATTTTCTGAATGACTCGAAAATGAAAACAATACTCGGTTTTATACTCGAGTAGCTCAAGAACACAACTAATCATAATCGGCCACGTGTTCTATTTTAATTGGCACTCCCCTTCCCGCTGTAACAGCTCTAACGGCCAACGACTAACGACCATTCCCCTGCCACGTATACATGTCCTCTGTTTTTCCTGTAACAGATTAAAGACAAGTTTTACATGAATCCTCAAAAACATGGAAAGTTATGGAAAGCTCTGCCGTGAAAGGGCAAGCAAGTTTATGTGTAAAAATAAACAGATCCATGTTCTTCTTGTTAAAGATGGTTGAATACACATGTTTGCATCTTTTGACCAAAAAAAAAAAACATGTTTGCATCTTTTGACCCAAATAAAAAAACATGTTTGCATCTTTTGGATGGTCATGTTTCTGTTTATGTTTTGACCAGGTCATTGATAATTCCACTGGAATGCATATGTGGCGAACACCAAGAACTATAACTCCCACAGGGTTTCTTGTATCTATGTTTACCATTCTCAAACACACATTACCTAGTGATTCTTATAGATGTGAAAACAACTCATTGATTTTGTATCAGGAAAAGAAGAAGGTGACAAACAAGACATCGGATATGAAGAGAACAAGAAGGGGCCGAAGAGAGATGGAGGAAGTCAAGTTTAATCTATTTGAAGGACAATCAAATTGAACTCTCAGGAAACTGACCAACCAGAGGTAAAGCAAAAGGAAATACTGTTTGATTGAGAATCAAACGAGAGTTAATATTTGTAAACATATACACAAAATGAGATTTTATTTGCTGCTTAAAGATACGTGTAACGGTATCAATGTGATTGTGCAGCAATTCTTGAAAGACTTGCTTAGAGATCTTTGTATTTACAACAACAAAGGAAGCAATCAAGGAACTTATGAGCTGAAGCCAAGAAAGCCACACATGAATAGGTGCTCTCTGTTTCTTCTAGGCTTTTTAAAGTACATGTCCAACTCTACCTCTACCAAACCGATTAGTACAATATTGTTCACTTTAAGTAGTAAAACTCGTTTGAATTTATGTTTTTTTACTCTTTCCCAGTATTTCTCATACTAATTAGAGTTGAACATTTTTTATGTGCTAGACATTATTTGTCTAGATTTTTGATTCCGATGTGAGTTTTCGATTGATGTTTCAAGACTGTTTGTCTTTTAGCCAAAAGTTTTTTTTTCAGGTTTGGGAGAATTAACTTAATACCTTTGACTTCTAGTAATGGTAAACTAACTATTTACTACAATTGAAACTGTTAATCCTAATAATGATTATGAGGATGATTAGTTGAACTGTAGATGTAAAATTATAGCTGCAAAATTTAGTCTGTAGTTTTTATTAATGTAGCTGTATATTATTTTGTTGTAGAAGATACTACCATTTTTAAAGTAATTTAATAGTTGCTTTAATAAGAAAAAAAACATAAACAAAAAAAAATTAGGCTATAGATGTTGTAGCAAGGTATTATCCTTAAAAATAAAACTACATTATGATTGGTTACGATTAGTGCTTTAAAAATAAATAAAACTAAAGTCTTAGGTTAAAACCCAACCAATCACATATGTCTTAACTCTTAAGTCTATATAATACAAAAATATCTTCTACTAGTGTTTTAGAGTGTCATCAATTTTTTTTTTGGATATTCTCAACTTGGGAAATCCAGGTCCCAGCTTATAACTTTTTAAAAGTAAAAATTATGGATTTACATGTTCCTTTTTTTTTCTGATATACCCTATCATCTGATCCGGCTAGCTTTGGGGAACGTAATTAGTACTACAAAGTTGACTGGTTATTACACTGTTCGATCTAAGTTTGAATTCCTTTCTGACTAATATCAGAGGATAGACCGATCATCTGTTACAACCCATCATGTTAACCACTTGGTCTGAATTCCAAGTCCAGAATGATAATTTAGTTTATATGGGAAAACGAATCCATAACTGATGCGGATACACCACTTGGGCTTTACTTGTTCTTTCAGAAACTTCTCATCAACACAGTTAAAAGGTCATGTGAAGAATTGAATTCAAGTACTATCGAGTACACAAAGCATTTGATATAGCAAAATGCTTGGAGTCAATAGTAAGTTACTTGGGAGATCTTTAGTTGATTTGGTCGGCTGTATTATATTGGTGAACTCGTGTTCAAGGCGTGTTTTGGTGGAAGGACTCCTGCATGCCCTTGAGGCATTGACTATGCAATGTGATGAATCCGAGGTTTCAGGAATCATTGTGACTTTAGAAGGGTGGTGCATCTTAGTGCCATTTTTTTTGTATTATAACGCCGTCATGTGACTATTGCATTGTTTCCCCTTGTTATTACTATTATTATATGCAAGTACTATCATGTAATGCTTAATATGGAAGCAATGCATGTTCATCTTGTACGTTGACTATAACCTCTCCTTAAGCTTTCTTGAAGTTGGGAGAATCGCTGACTTGATTTAATAAAATGGAAAATAACAAATGAATATAATAACAGAGTGGGGGGTGGTCTGGTCGGCGCCGTCCCAACTCTACCAAGTTCAAGGTTCGATGATCATTTCAGAGATGTTAGTCTATATAAAATGGAGGGGGAAGGAGTGAGGTAGGAGAAGCAAGAAAGCTAAAGAAAAAAAAATGATCTCTTTGTTGTTTCCGCGGTCGCCTTTGTGCACAGTGGCCATAGTATTCTACACTTGTGTGTGCATTCCCTTGATGAGGTTGAAGAAGCAGTGTGAAGTTGATGAACCACAACACCATGAAGATTACCACCTAACCGGTTTCAGGTTTGGGGCCAATGAAAAGAAGGAGGAAGAGGAAGAGGTGAATGTATGCTACTCAATATGCCTTGTGGATTATGAGGATGAAGATGTTGTGACACATCTCCCAAGATGCAATCATCTCTTCCACATCCATTGCATTGAACCTTGGCTTCTCCGTGGCCATCTCACTTGCCCTCTCTGCAGATCTTTTGTGTTCTCTCCTCCTTCTCCTACACACAACAATGTCAATACTTTCCCCTTCTCTTTCACTTTCTATCTTTCTTTCTTTTTTTGCTTGTTGTTTCTCCATCACCTGCTTGGATGCTTGCTGTAGCCTTTATATCTTTGTTAATACACCCATTCTTTTATACATATACTGCATTGTTATGCCTTCATTACCATGCACTGTTCCACATAATGAGTTACTTCCTACATATCAAGACTGTTATTATGAAGTACTAAACAATAGGGCTGAACATGAGAAAAACGACTGAAAATACCATGTCAGAACCAATAAAATCCAAACCAAACCCAACCCGAATATGTAGGATCTTTATCCCTAAATTCGAGCACTCGAACTGACCAAACCGAACGGATACGACCAGTAAAAAGAGACAAAAGCTGCCCTTGTATTACACACAGCTCTATTTCCCTCCAATTACGTAGTTACGTTGCGTGTGAACCTAAAATTTTGGCTCTGTGTCTAAAGCCCAATGATCCAATATTTAATGGGCCGTAATGGGCCTTATTTAATACGTCACAGATTAAAACTAATTCGTTACACGAATCACAGAAAAGCCTGACTCGGCGGTTCCGGCGAAGATGTCGTCGCAGCCACCGCAACAAATTGGCTTGCCATGGCCCGAGCTTAACGATGGTTTGACATACAAAGATGTCGTCTCATCTTCTGACTCAGGTCGTCCTCCCACTATTGGATTCATAAAGTTTTGTCTTTTTTTTTCTGTGTGTTAAATCTGATGTTTTGAAACAGAGTTAAAGACAGTGTCAGATTACTACTACACAAAATACAAGAGCTCAGCTCCATTGCTAGGGTTCTACTCTTCTTCCCTCCTCCTCTACTCATCTTCTACGGTTTCATTCTTTAATATCTTCTCTTCTTTCAGGTGGATTCAACGAATCCAAAACGGACAGGTTACTCACTCTCTTCACGTAGTTTCTCGCTTGATTGTGGAGAATTTATAATCTCATTTCTCTGTTCTTTTGCAGATACAAGTTGATGGGGAAGTTGTAAAAGAACCCAACACACTCCTTAGGTTGGCAACTTGTTATGTTGTTACAATACGTCTTCTTAGCACTATAAAGAGTCTTAAGCTTTAGTAAAGGTTGTGTCTTTTTTTTCTTTTGTTTCAGGAGTGGTTCCAAGTTAGTTTACCATAGGCTTCCTTGGAAGGAACCTGAAACGCCTCACTCGCTAGATATTTTGTATGAAGACCATGATTTGGTAACTTCTTCTCTCTCTGAACAAAACATTGAGCTATCTTGTCGTTTTCCTTTGCTTTCTTGCTGCTATGTACAAGTATTATGACCAATGCGACTTCTTGTTCTTGTTTGGTTACTTTTGTGGTGTGGATTTAATATTCTATTCTTACTATGATATCTTTCGGTGCTAAAAGTGGAATGCAATATCATTCTCTTCTTTTTAAATTTGTTCTCAAACTGGAGTGATGTGTATTTGGTGGACTTCATATAATGCAGATCGCTTTAAACAAGCCGTCTGGACTCCAAGTATTGCCAGGAGGGCTTTTCCAGCAAAGAACTGTGTTGACGCAACTGCAGTGGTGTTTTGGTGAATCCCACCCTGTCCCTGTACATCGACTAGGGAGAGGAACATCAGGTTAGCCTATAAATCTCATCTAACCAACTAATATTCAAGTATTCTCCACGCCTTGATAAATGTTGAACTATTCACTGGACTTACCAATTCAAATTGCAAAAACATCTTTACAATGATCTTATCTCTTTACTGGGGGAGTTGTTAAGATATATTGTTTTCAATTTATTTCATTTGTTTCAACAGATGAACTCATTTCTCAGGTATACTTCTCTGTGCAAAGACAAAGCTTGCAAAAACTAAACTGTCAGCTTATCTTGCTGAGGGGACATCTCTTGTTGGATCTGGGTGAGTTCATACGTGATTCCTGGCTTACTTTTTTGTTTACTCATGGAATTCTGAAAAAATATTTGGTGTTATCTATATATCAGTTAGTGATTCTAAAAAAAATGGTTGTGTAGTTGACCAATGCTATATGTGAAGGTTTTTACAAGAAGAAATTACAATCTCCTGTATAACCCTCTAGTAATGGTCGCTAAGCATGTACTAGTATAATGATTTGACAGAATAGGAACTTGGGGATTACCCACCATGCGTGGGATGTCACAAAACAAACTTATTTGGGGGAAACTAAAACAGAACAAATCTGATATTCTAGCAGATAGATATTCTAGTCCTTTCTGATAAGTGTATTAACTACTAGCTACCAGAATGAGGTGCAATCTATGTTACCTAAGAAATCATCTAATCATTATACTTCATGCCCTACTAAAAGATGGTTTTGAAAAGAGTACTAGACAATGGATCTTAGTCTCCTATCTCAGTTACCACCTTCTCTATGTTGGCATTTTGGTGCCTTTTTTGTTACGTTTTGCCGATATGAAGTACATTCTTTCAGCAACATGGGTCAAGAGTGCGGAACCGTAAGAAAAATATCAAAGATATATCGAGCACTAGCGAGTGGTATAGTTGAAGAAGACGAGGCAAGACCACTTTATTACTTTCCATGATCATTTATTTCCAATGCTTAAATATGCAACTGAATAGCTTCTCTTGACGATGCTTCTTTGGTATTTAACGTTTTGAAGGTAGTTATCAAACAGCCTATTGGGGTGGTTCGATATCCTGGTGTAGCAAAAGGATTATACGTTGCTTCTTCGGAAGGTTCTAATATATTAACACCATTAGGTATAGCAACAGAGTAATCCACAGTAAAACTAAAATGTATCGTGATTTTGCTCTTGTCAGGCAAACCTGCTTTGAGCAAAGTAATCGTTTTGGAAAGGGACAGGCAGAGAGATTGCACGCTGGTTAAGGTTTTCCTTCCGTTTCATCTTATTTTCGGTAAAAGCAAATGAGAGTAAGAACCAAAACGAAGTTCTTAAAAATCACCTTGTTAATGATGCAAAACAGGTAGAGATACAGTCTGGAAGACCACATCAAATCAGGATTCATCTTGCATTCATTGGACATCCCTTAGTAGGTAAAGCTTTTGTTTCCCTCATTAGTATGTAATAAGAAAAGTTGGATACATAGCTTTGAGAGACAGGATTTACATGGAGTCAGTATCCCCATGCTTTCAATCTATTTCTGAAGAGACTTGCAACTTTAGTTATTTATCAACTAGGAAATCCTGGAACAAGCTAACTAACTGGCTGGTGGAGGGAAAACTTCAGTAGAACATTGAATAGAAAATGATAGTGAAATCATTTTGATAGAAAAAGGACTTAGTCCCAAGTGATGCTTCAACTGGCTATGACGGGCTCTAGGACATGAGTTGCTTGTGGCATAGTCTAGGAAGGTTTTGCTATACTTACGTTTTCTTCTGGCAGTAGTCTATGAAAGAAGTTATGATGTTTACAACTTGAAATCTTAGAAGCAGATATAGCTTACATGTTGACCAAAATGCAGGGGACACACTTTATGTTGCTGGAGGCCAACCAAAGGGAGTTGATCCAGATCTTGTAGATGCTACTACTCCTTTTGCTGAAGACGGGTACAAATTTACATTTTCTAGTTTCCTTGAGATCAAGTGTCTGATATTTAACAATATAAAGCAGCTAACTAATGTAGTATGATGCAATGGGTAGTTTCTTGTGGAGTGTGAATTGATTGGTGAATTAGCTTTGGTTGCACCATGTGTGATAATTATTTCGAAGCACATTCGCTGAATATTTTACCTTGCAGGGGTTACCGAAGACCTAGTCAAGCTGTTCCTGGGGATTGCGGATATCATCTTCATGCACATGAAGTAGAGATACCAAACCTGTTGAACACTCATAAGGTATAAACCCACTCATGCTAGTGCCACATTAATCAAAATCTGAACGTCTTTGCAGTTGTGCAGCTATCTAAGTCAACTGTAATAATCATGTCTGCAGGTTGTAAAAGTAGTGGCGCCATTACCAACAATCCTCCAAACAAGTTACTTGGCAGAACAAAAAGGTCTTTCCTCCTGCAAGTTAAGTTGAATTAGTCTTTCACCAGAAGACTTGAATATAATTCTTCAAGTGTTATCTTCTTTGGAAACATACATAGAGCTAAGTTTAGCTCTCTTTTCATGTTATTATCAGTAACATTACAAATACAAACATCAGCTATGGATTGTGTGGAGGCACCTAACTTAAGTTGAACAAAAAGAAGGAAAACAAAATGCCTATATTGACTGACATTTCTAAATTAAGAAGAGAGAAAAAAATGAGATATGATACAGGATGACAAACAAAGAACATGCCAATCCTCCAAAACAAACTAATAATGACCCTAAGAAGCTTTTGGTTCACCTGGTTGCTTCTGCTAAACCATTTACCCCTTCCCCTACGTTACCTTCATCCTTACCGCTAGAGACATCTGCTCTATCTTCGATATGCTTCCCAAAGCTCAGAATTTCACTAACATCCAACTGAATCTCTTTGGTACTGACAACTTGTTGCTTAAGATGCGTGGCTAGTGCTTCCGGGTAACTTGCAAGCAACTTGGCAGACTCTGGCAAAGATGCGAGCACGGTTTGGATTCTGTTGCCATCCCAGAAACTGTAGCTCGTAATAGGAACATTCTGAAGGTGTTGCTGATTAATGTACTGATGTCCTGTCTGATGGTCCCCACTCAAGGTTGATGATGACCTGATGCCTGGATTGCGTTTTTGGTGTATTTGTTTGCTTCCATTATCATCTGCGGTTAGTACTGTGCCAAACAGTTTCACATCTCCATTCTTATCGAGCCTCTCAGAATCAGACAAACTAATTGAATGGCTCCTGCTATGACCAGATCTTCCATCTTTATGGAATACTGTCAGAGGCTTAGTAACTGAGCTAGTACACTTTTTGAGTGAGAAGCCTTCACCTGTACGTTGGGAATTCACAATCAAATCAGATTTTGACCTACTTATCCTGTTCGGATCTTGTGTGAACGAGCTCCAAGGAATTTGACAAGGCTCCGTACTAGTAGCATTTAATTTACCATTCTGCTCAGGTTTGACGTGAGAAAACTGCCAGCCCATGCTATTTGTTTGGACAACAAGAGAATTTGATAGCTCAGATTCTGTAGGGAAATTGGGATTTCCTTGTGGTACACTGACGCCTACAAGGTCTTCCTGAATCGGAACATGGTGCAGACACTCAGGATACCTGAAACTTGCAGGAGCAGCTTCAGTCTCAAGGCTATAATTTATGGCTCTGCTTGCGGCTTCGATCACTCCATCCTGCTTCTTTGAACTTTGTTTAGACAATGCAGCATCTTCTTCACCTCCTGAGCCCTTGTGTGAGCTTTCTGTGGGAGTCTCTACAATAATATCGGAAACAACGCTTGCGCCACAGTACAAGGGGTCAGAAGATACAGCGACAGGTGTTAAATTACCTTCATCTATTTCCATTGACAGAGGATCATTGCTGTTAATTTGCTCTGCAGCCTGAGACTGGCTCTCAATAGTATTATTGTTTACCAAATCCCTGCAAGGTTCCGAAACTAGACCCGGAAAATCCCCTTTAATACGTGCATTATTCACGAGACTGGTTCCATCTTTCAAATTCAATAATGTCAGCCCAATCTCTTGTTCTGATCTACTAAGGTCCGCTTCCACATTTGCAGATCCTGAATGATTAGCTGCCTCCTGATTCATGTTAAGAGGTGAGGTAGGCGAAGCCAAACCAATCTTGGGGCTAACTCTATTATTGCATTTGGCAGAGTTGCTCTCCATAGCACAAGGATCCTCCAAGTCGCTTCCACCACCCTCATTGGCTTTATCAACACTCGCGGATGTGCTCACGTTTCCAGATCCAGACTGTACACATTCCAACCCAAGGCATCTCCGAACTTTGCTAAAGAAAACCCTACACTGATCCGGCGACCTTGTCCTGACGAACCTCGATAATGAAGCAAAGTTCTTGCCATATAGAGAGAACCCTTGTATAAAGGTAGATCTCTCAGCATCGGTCCAATGAATAGGTCCCGTTTCCCCGCAGCTCTCATCCGAACATGAGTCATCGTCTTCATTGCTGTTTTCATTATGACTAGTATGAGATATCCGAGGTTTTTTTGCAGCAGGATCAATCTTCAGATGATCCATACACCCCTCTCTAGAGTTTATCTGCTCTGATGACAAAGGACCAACAGCTACAACATCTGCACCAAGAGTTCCCTTACGAGGGAAATCGAAACTGTGGGAGCACCCTTCAGAGTAATTGACACCGTGCTGCAACGCACTAGAACTGCTGCAGCCTCTAGGGGTGATCCTTTTGGAAGAGATCTGCCTGGTTGATGCAACCTTGCTTACGTTTGATGCTATGATGGAGACAGCACCTAAAACATCAAGAGAGGCAGCCCCCATCTCACGTTTCCACTTCTTTCGTGGTGCCAACATGTAGGTGTGCTTCCCTTCTTTACCATAACCACTCTGCTTCTTTATTTTCCCAAAACAATCAGACTTGTGATTTTTGTAATAGTAATCGATACAGTCCGCAGTTGTCTTCTGAGTAAGATGTGAAGCAATTTTCTTGAAATCCTTCCCGTGCATTGCTAGCATATTCAGGAAAGTCTCCTTCTCCTCTGAAGTCCAAGGATTAATCATTGTTCTTTCCTTCTCAACGTCACATGGATCTTCAATCAGCCCATTACTAGAGATAAACCGTGATCTCACCCTCTCTTTCTCATCCAAAATCATCGCAGGCATTCTCAAAATGTCTCTAAAAGGCTTTAGACGGGTACCCTTTAGGAGCTCTTCCATGTTATTTACGAGCTCTGTCGTGGAGGCTACACTATCCCTTCTTGGAGCTGCACGTGTATAGTAAACAGTAATTAGACTTCAAAATTCGATCAAAAAAGACTTGATTTATCTGTGATCATTGTCCAAAAGTTTCCCAAAGCAATCTTTTGGACTACACCTTCTTGTTAGACAAGCAAGGTGTTAATTTCAACATCACAATGGAGACGATATTTAATTAAGCCAAAATCAAACAAAAATTAACCTAGCTACAAAAAATCATGTCCACTATTTGACAGCTCTGGTGCCCAGACCCAGAGAACATATTGCATCATGGTTCAAAAGACCTTCTCAAAGTTCAAGATGTTTTCTCTCAAAAACTCATGCTCCCCTGAAACCTCATACATTTTAAGTTCCTACTGCCAAAACATATAACTACCTCAGAAAAAGAAAAAAAAGCGAAGAAGAGTAAATGCTCTAAAGAACTACATACCAAGACCGGCATCTTACAATTATTATTAGATAAAAAGCGAACTTCATCCCAGACAAAGACACACCAGGGAAAGCTTAAAATACCAAGAGCAAAAAGCACAGAGAAAAAGAGATTATGAATATTTCACCTGAAGAAGAGAGCCTCAAGCGTACAGGTTGGGGAAGCTTCAGATGCCCACTATTTTTTGCATTTGGTAATACTTCGGTTCTTTTGTTATACTTTGATTGGTACTTTTTTAAAGCTAGTTGATGCAGATCTTTCTTCCATGCGAGCTGAAACGCCTTAAACTGAAGGAGCAGAATTTTCTCCCTAGCTCTCAAGAGCTCTACCCTATCGGCAATTTTTTCTTTGACATGCGAATCAAAATGCCTTTGAAGTACGCCAGGAAATCTCGAGTCATCAAACGAGCTGAAATCTCTTGGAACCATTTCATTAAATACTTCAGATGATTCACTGGCATATATCTTATTGGTAGATAATAGCTTAGCACAGAGCAAGTCTTCATTAGAGACCAGATCATCAACAAAAGAAATGTCAATAGCTTCCTGATTGGCAACAGCAGATGTGTTAATCGCTTTGTAAGAAGCAGCTGCCTCGACAGACGGTATGGACAAGATATCTTCATTGCTTCTGATTGTGGCAAAAGACTGGGTTGGAGATTTAACTTCTCCAGGACTATCTTCAAGGACTACAACAGGAGCCTTGGCTGAAACAGCCTGATGAACAGGATCTCTCAACAGTGTTTCAGCTACAGAGGAAGCTGCTACCTTGGGACCCAAAATACAAGGAGCTTCCTGCTTCTTGGGAACATTTTCATCTCCATCACAAAGGAAGGAACTGGGTTCAACAACACCGCACTGTCTTCCCCCTTCAAGTTTTAGAGCCTTTTGTTTTTGTTCAAGCAGATCAATTTCAGACTCAGCTATCTCCACAGCTTTCAAAATATCACCTTTCCAGGCAAGTAATCTGTTCATTGATGTCAACTGGGTGGAACAGGAATCCCCTATACCAGGATCATCAGTACCAAGCAACTCATTGAGCAAACAACCAAATCGTTCCATCGAGATGTTATCAAGCTCCTCTATATTGATTGGAAGTCGTTCAAGGTGAATACTAGATACGGGACTTGGTGAACGGCCCATGTTACTGACATCACTAGCACCTATAGCAGCCTTCGCAGATGATTTATCTGCAAACCCTGCACACAAAAAATAAAATTAGATGGGTATTACACGTAGTTGCTTGCAGAAGATAAGGGGTGCATGTATACAAAACAAGTGGAAGACATGATAAACATCAGATATATGACAAAAGAGCTCAAGTAATAAGAAAATCATGCAGATAACTCCAAAGAGCACGGAGTGATGTTTTATAAAATGAACCGTACCTGGTGATGAACTGCAATCCACAGATGATGGAGTTGTAGGGGAACCATAATCTGGATCAATGGTTGCTGTAGGACTTTCCCCTGTACCATTTTCCAAAAAGGCCGTTCCATCCTCTGTTGTGTCGACATCAACTTTCTTATTCTCATATTTCGCAAGGCCCTCCCCCCACCCAAGACGTTTCTTTCTAGAATTCATCTCTTCAGACAGAGTAGTAGTGGCACATGCAGTAGCATCTCCTGAAGATGATCGAGTCACCGTAACAATTTCAGGAAGAACTATCTGTTTTTGATCGATGGAATCACCAGCGCCCAAGCTTTTTAAGCTACTTGAGTGACTAAAACCAGAACTCTGAGACGAAAAACTCCCAGAACATACTGGAAATTTCCCAATTGCTCCCAGAGAAGTCTCCTTCCCACTTTTCATGGCACCGTCTACATCACTGACTACACGTAACCTATTATCTTGCATGTCTTTTAGGTGAAGCTGTTTCCGAGTCCCCTCTAGCTCTGCATTGAGGATTGGAGGATCTAATGAATTACCATTAGCTAACCTTCGAGCATGCATCAAACCATTGTATTCATTTGCTGTAGAACACTCCTTATTTCCAGAATCGTTCTCCGAAGAAGGCCGATCAAGATCTATAGGAAGTGACGGCGTCTGATCAGAACTTTTTTGCTCATTTTTAAATTTGAGTGTCCGAACTGGGGTAAACATCTCATTGTCCCGTGGATGAGTGGAGTTGGGTGGATCCCAAGAGTTCACCACAGTAGTATGCGTATCTGAAGCATGTGGCGGCTTTCCATCAACTGACCTCCGACCATTTCTAACACCACATGGCCTCTCATAAGCTCTAGAAGATCCGTTGCTAATCTCCCATGTATTGCACTTCCAGTCCTTCTGGCCTAAAGGAACCCTCTCATCCCTGGAATTCCTGGTATATCGCCAGTCTCCACGTGGTGCCGACGGTCTATAGTAGTCATTCTCAAACATCCGGGCACTGGACCGAGAGGATGTGTATCCATGACTAGCCTCCTCCGCAAACTGGTACCTTCCGCCCTGCTTACCATGACCTTCAGAAAATATTGAAGACAAAGAGGAAGATAGAAAATATTAGAAACTCTACAAGAACCATATTCATCCAAAGATATAATATAACTTCTGAAACTAAAAAGGTATCTCTCCCCAAACTTTGGACATTTACTGCTTTGTAGTATACTACTCCCAAAGAGGATTAAGAACCAAGAAACATCATAGCGCAACAAGTCATCAAATTCTAGGAGATAAAAAAATTCCCAGACATGAGTTTCAAATCAAATCTACCAGAAAAAGAATAGATATAAGAAACTCACAAAACAATACCTATTGCCATCAAAATCTATAACATGTAAAACAATACCAACAACAATCCACTACTCCGGAGACTTCTAATCCTGGAAAAAAGTCTTGTAGGATAATGAGTCAGGAACAAAGTTACTTTCTTTCTTCCTATTTTCAGAACAATGAGCAAAAGATACTAAATTAACTGAGATAACAAACTACACTCGCCGCCAAACTATGTCTACCTGAGTATTAGATTCCAATAAAATTAAAAATTGCTCCTTCTAAGAGTAGCCTCATCAATTCACTTCGTATGGATCTTCAAAGTTGTAGTAATGCTTCCAAAAAACCCCTAAAGCGAGATAAGGCAAGAACTCAATATAAAAGAAGCAAAACAAAGATAGGCCTCTACTCAATAATAAATACATAAACGAAACGGCGGATTCTAAGCTCTAATAACCGAAAATAGAGGACAAGAAAGTAAGAGATAGAAAAAGAGAGGGGCTGTTAGGTCACTTACAATTAGGCCTACGGAAGTCACCAGATCCCCAACGGGAATACTCACGGGGAACGTGGTGAGAAGAAGGAGAATCGAAAGGTGGCTCGGAGGACCTCTCACGCTTCCTTTGCCTCAGGAGCTCCTTCTGATCCCAAGATGCGTGATCCTGCGGCCATACTGGAAGTTTCCCAATTGCTCCCAGAGAACTCTCATTCCCAATTTTCATGGCACCGTCTAAATCACTAACTCCACGTACCTTATTATCTTGCATGTCTTTCAGGTGAAGCTGTTTCCGAGTCACCTCTAGCTCTGCATTGCGGATTGGAGGATCTAATGAATTATCATTATCTAACCTTCGAGCATACATATTTTCTGAAGAACAATCCTTATTGTCATAACTGTTCTCCAAAGAAGGCCGATCAAACAAGCTAAAACAGTCAGAATGAGGATCTATAGGAAGTGATGGCGTTTGATCAGAATTTTTTTTCTCGTTTTTATATCTGAGTGTCCGAACTGGGGTAGACATCTCGGTGACCAGCTGATGAGTGGAGTTAGGTGGATCCCAAGAGTTCACCACAGTAGTATGCGTATCTGAAGCATGTGGCGGCCTTTCATCAACTGACCTCCGACCATTTCTAACACCACATGGCCTCTCAAAATCTCTAGAAGATCCGTTGTTCATCTCCAACGTATTGCATTTCCAGTCCTTCTGGCTTAACGGAACCCTATCATCCCTGCAATTCCTGACATATCGCCAGTCTCCACGTGGTGCCAATGGTCTATAGTAGTCATTCTCAAACATCCGAGCACTGGACCGAGAAGGTGTGTATCCATGACTAGTCTCTTCCGCAAATTGGTACCTACCACCCTGCTTACCTTCAGAAAATATTGAAGAAAACGAGGAAAATGAAAATTAGAAACTCTGCAAGCACCATATATCAGATTTACTTCTGAAAAAAACATGTAGTATAATACTCCCAAACGAGAGGATATAAGAACCAAGAAACATCATAGAGCAACAAGTAGTAAAATTCTAGGAGGCAAAAAAAAAGAAAAACCCCACACATGGGTTTCAATATCTACCAGAAAAACAATAGATGTAAGAAACTCGCAAAACAAATCAAAATCTCTAACATGTAAAACTAAACCAATGATTCAGGAACGAAGTTTCTATTTTCAAATTTATGAGGAAAAGCTATATGCTAGCCCAACTGAGATAACAAACTCCTCTTGCCTGAAACAATATCAACCTGAGAATCAGATTACAATAAAAATTAAAAATTGTTCCTTTGAGAGTATCCTCATCTATTCACTTTCTCTCGATCTTCAAAGTTGTAGTAAGGCTCCTAAGAAAAAAAAACCCTAAATTGGGATAAGGCAATAACTCAATTCAAAAGAGACAAAACAAAGATTAGGCCTTTGATTCTAAGCCCTAATAAAGCGAGAGAAAAGAGGACTTACAATTGTTAGGCCTGCGGAAGTCAGCAGATCCCCAACGTGAAAACTCGCGGTGAGAAGAAGGAGGCGAATCGAACGGTGGTGGCTCGGAGGGCCTATCACGCTTCCTTAGCCTCGGGAGCTCCTTCCGATCCCAAGATGCGTGATCCTGAGGCATCAAATTGCACAGAACGATCGCATAGATAGGAGTAAAACTTTTAACCACTCTCAGACTCCGTGACCAAACGAGATAGGAAGGAGGTTAAAGCGGAAGCTAGAAGGAGGCGGAGCTTTAATCTTCAGTACGGAGGAGAAAGAGGAGTCGTAGCGATTGATTCTTCTCTGTAAAATTAGCTCCAACAAGAGGAGAGAAGGCAATGGAGATAGAGAAATAAGAAAGAGAAAATCCCTGTAACCTAAAGACGCCAATTAAACTCTATTTCAATATACTTTTTGGCGTCCGCACTATTTAATGATTTTAACATTTAATTATAATAATAAAAAAAAGTAAATAAGTATTATTTTTACTTTACTTTTATTATTGCGTGAGACTTTTTCTACATTCGAAGAACTAAACCAAAGTATTAAACCGCTTAGGGTTTATTAATAATAATAAGTAGATTTTGACTCACGCTTAAAAAACCTAAAAAAATTTCACTTATTAATCCAAAATTGATTTATAAATTAATTTCTTTTTATTTCAGATCATAACAATTAAACTTTTATGTTTTTATTTATGTGTTTTTTCTCTTCAAAACAAAAAGAAATATAACAAATATTTGTTCAACAATGATTTGCATGAATTTATAACTTTTTATTATAGAACATATAGTTTAATAGTTTTTTGAAAATAATGTTTTGAGTTTTAAGAAGTGTTTTCATATCTCACCCAAATCAGCTGAACCGATAAACTTGTACCTTGTATATAATTTGTTCAGATTTAATAAAAAAATCCATTAATTAAAAATCTGATAGAACCTCGTAAAAAATCTAAAAATTTGTTATTAACTTGTGATCTGATACCAATGATCCGATAAAACATAAAATTATTATTGTATTTTTAATTTTTTATTAAATTAATTATATATTTTTTTAAAAAAAATACACAAACTAGTGATTTTTGATGATTTATTATGTCTTATAAAAAACTTATTAATATGATAGTATTAGTTTATTTTGTTATTAGTAACCTATTAAAATTTGTATTTCTTATTTTACATTTAAAATTTAATTTTATGATACATAGATTTAAGAAAATAATACTATGATGTCATTATGTTTTTTTGATTAATTTAGTTTTAAAATATATATGTATAATATATAAATTTAAAATATTTATATTAAATAAAAGTAACATATTTTATAAATAGGTGTAAGTTCATTGTTTATTGATCTATTTAAATATATGTTTGCAGGCCTAACACCAAAAGACTTAAATGTTATTAATGAATTTTATTATTCATTTTTAAAAGTAAAGATATTTTTGGAAAAAAACAAATTTTCATTAAGGGAATGTTCCCCTTTAAATGATATAGATAATAAAAAAAATTAATTAACATAATCATCATCTCTATTTAATGTGTTTTACTCATTACGAAGCCAATGAGAACAGAGATAAATTCTTTAATGATTTTAAACTGTAAGCTTAAAAGACGTCATTGACTTAATATTAAAACAATGTCTTATACAATATAACTTGAGACAAATCTTCAAAACTAGAAGATCTTTGGTCCTATAGCGTATCATGATAACATGGATCATCGGTATAGTTCGGTCTTGTGATTCAGTCGTACGACCACTGATTATCTCTGTGCGTGTTTATTTGCTGAAAGAACTGCTTCCAAGATCACAAGATCAAAGCTTGATAAACTCACTAGTAAGATATGCCTTTTTTTACTTTCAAATCATCTATATGTATCAATCATAGCCTTATTTCGTCTTAATCTTTGTGAGGAACAATTCAAGATTGTGTTTTTACAGAGAAAGAATCCAGAACAGGCAACCGTTGATGTCCTTGAAAAAAATGGTTTACTCATGTCTTTGACGCTAGTGATTTAAACTATGTTTTTCTCAGATGAATCTATGTAAGTGTTTTCATCTCAGTGTGAGTAAAGTTTCCAAGCTCAGCTTCAAGGTTCCACACTAAATCCCTAACTCTGTGATAATCTATAAACTAGAATCAATAGAGTTGACCATAGGGAATCGTTTGACACTCTATTGGAGATCCAAATATGTGGAATAAGTTGCTTCTCCTCCTAGAGACAAGGGAAAAGATATTTGAGAGTCCTAAAACTGAGTCTTCTCATTAAGAGAGTTGTATAGGCATTTATCAGCATTCACCACTCTTCATCAACTATTCAATCATCTCCTCATGTAACTCTACCAAACTTGGGAGGTGGTTAGTTTTGCAGTAATGTCATTATCATCGAGAAAGTAGTTTATCCCTCTTAGTTCCAATGGCAAAGAAAAAGTATGATATAGTGCTCACTGCGCTAAAGCAAGCTAACATGTATGTGCAAGAAGAAGAAGTTAATAGCCTACATATCAAAAAACATGAGTATCTTCGGAAAGCTCATATCCTCAACGTCAAGTTCGCATATAAACATTCCTTTGTAACCTAGAGATCAGATTTTCATGAAACAGGAAACATCCCCAAAAAGCCTCATAATTGATGGCTTCCAAATTCAGTTACTAGTCACCAGTATTCCTTGGTCAATGAATAAGCGCTTTGACCACCCCCATACTTTGGGTATGCTTCCGTGTCCATTTTCGGATGGAAATTTCTTGTTTGTGGACAAATATTGACTATGTCCATGGCTCAATCTCTAGACCGTGCCCATTAAAGACCATACTCATAAAGAACCACGTTAACATGAACTTTACATAGGGTCCATAAAAGATCATATAATAAAACCTGGTACAAGCCCATAATTTACAAGTTTTGAAGTTCAAATACAAAACATTTAATTCATAACATCTTACATCCAGATACAAGATCGTAAGTTCAAAAGCATCTTAAATCACCGTGTGGGTTCACGGCCTTGACTATGCAAAGTAAGTTCTTTTATGTATCACTATATCTACTTTGTGCTTTATTGGTATTTGTCTTTGTCCTTCTTCTCACATTTTTCTCTGCAATTCTTTATAGGGCGCCACAACCTTTGGGAAGATCCCAACACCCTTACATCTTCGAAGAAAGAAGACGCAGGGCCAGCATGTTTGGCAGCAGATACATCAGACACCAAAACTGTTGAAGATGGAAAGGATGATACTAAGCGTAACCAAAAGAAGGATAGCATGAGAAATTGAAACATGCCAAGAGAGACAAGGAAGAGAGACGTGAAAGGCGCGAGGAAAGATAACCTTCAAAGAGAGACAAGGAAGACAAACATTAAAGGCTCCAAAAAATTGAGAGGCGTGAAAAGAGACACACTCTTGATTCAGAGGACGAGAAGAAACACATGAAAGAAAAGAAGGATACAAAGAGGAGGCATGACTCTAATTATGACTAAACTATACTAGTGTGTATTTTTCTCTTGGTGAAGGGGGTGGGGGGGGGGGGGGGGGGGGTGAAGTTGTCCCTTCTACAAGATGTTTGGTTGTTTCGTGTTAAAATCATGGAGTAAATAATGAAACATATGAATATTTTACCCTTGTTGAATATTAATGGAATTTATCTAGAAAACTGATGAAATGTTTGTGAAATGACATGGATATAGTGTTCTGACCAGCAACAAAACCAGACACATGTTTGAGTCAGCACATCTATTGGCCTAGCAGCCTAATCTTCAAAGAAAAGAGGAGTCAAAATTTTCTCGAAGAAATGTAAATCAGCAGGGCCTGGTCCCAATATTCCTTTTTGTTCACTAATCTTTCCTAATCTTTGTGATGAATCTTCCGAAGGCGCCCTTGTTTCAGTGATCATCCAAAATTCTCTCTGCAAATTTGTGACACATGATGTAAGAAATAGAGCAAATAAAATAACATCCGAGCATGGAGCTTAAGATTGAAGCAATTGTTGTGTTACAAAAACCATGGATTTTCAAACAATAACGTCTATAGTAAAGCCATTATACTCTTTTCTGAAGTTAAAAGAAGTTCAAAGTAGATTTTTACTTGTATATATTGAGATAGTACAAGAAAAAGACATTTGCCTCATCATGATCATTGGACCCCTCAAACGGTATTAGGGTAGTTAGAGGAGGCTCAAGATCTGGATCAGACTTTTTAAATATGAATGTTGCATAAAGCCTTGCATAAATTAAAAAAAAGTCAATAAGTGACTAGAAGAGTATGAAAACTGGAGATTAAATAAGATAAAATGGCATAAGATGATGAAAAGTTACCTAACAAATCAAATGCTCATGGAAGAAGCTTTTCCATAGAGTCAACAAAGTTAAGCCCAAGATTCATCAACAAGCTTACAAATTGTGCTCAAACAATAAGAGTTGAACAACATCAACAATGTAATTCAACCTTACAAAAGAAGCGACTACATTATACCAATACCAGCACATGTGATATGAGATTGAGAATCTGGAATCAATTATAAGACTTTCAAACCTGTTATCATCGTGGAAATTTGTTAAACTTTCAATCCCCACGTATTCAAGGCCAACCTTTCTTGCTAACCTGAATAACAAATACTATCCCCAAGGTCAACAAGTGCATAATGTTTGATATGTTAATGCTCAAAGAGGAAAAAAGTGAACAATACACATGTGATTCAAAAATTATTCACTTCAACATTTAAACTTCCCAAGTTAAAGTTTCCATCTTCTGGAGCCATATAGATTTATCTTTGTGTAAACTTCTATTAGAATCAGGGTTAGAGAAATAATCTACATCTGTAATCAATCTATGTATTAAGGATTATCCCTTTGATGTATATTATCTTATATAGTTCTTGAAAAATTTCATCAGCATGATTTACTGCAGAAAAGTTGTATTTTACCAGTTTGTTCTTTGAACCACCAAATTCTGGTCCATTTTTTTTGGTTTAGATCAAATGTTTCTTCTTGTCTGTGTTATATGGTATGCAGAGCCAGTCTCTGTAGGTGAACTTTGTGACATTCCTCTTCACTCAAATCATATCCAACTATAAGAAAACATCAGTTTTGCAACTACAAGTATAGTTACAAGTTAGTTGTAAATATCGGCAAAGTAACTCTTTTGCAACTACTGTATGTAGTTAAAAAAACTTATCGGAAAAATAGCAATTATAAAGAGAGTATGAGACTATGTAATTGGTTGTATATTAGCAACTAATTTGTAACTAACATTACATCTGTACAAAAAATTCAAACCAAGCTATTAGTCTCGTATTTGACACAGAATGTAGTTGCTCCACCGTTGAGATTAGTAATTAGTATCTTTTCTAATATACATCAGAGGGATAATCCTTAATATAGAGATTAGTAGTTCGTCTCTAATAAAATTTAGAAAAGAGACTAATTACTAATTTCAATGGTGGATGAATGACAAAGTCAATCCTTCCCTTTAAGAATTAACCAATCAGAAGTATGCTTTCTAGTTTTTCTTTAAATTTTATTAGCTAAATTATGTTACTAAAGTGCAACTACATTAGGGCAAATATTGCAAAATAGTGGCTAACAATACCCTAAACCTTAAATATCATTGCTTTTAAAAACTACTATTATATGAAGAAGACATTGTAACAGCCCTCTCCGTGGGACCCAGCTGGCGCTGCAGCGCATCGACCCTAACCCTTTCCTTGTAATACTGCAGATCAATTGGTGACAGCTTTTCTGTGGGAGAGTTGTTAAAGAATGAAGTCATGGGTTCGAACCTCACCAATAACCCACCTGTGAGCCGAGGCCTATGAGTGAATTCAGGCAGGTTGTATCACAGAAGAGGGGTTAGGGTCGATGCGCTGCAGCTCCAACTGGGTCCCATGGGGAGGACTGTTACAGACATATTATATATACATATATATATATTAAGTAAAGAGAGTATAAAATTATTTGTGTAGAATAATCTAGTTGAAAAACTTTCAACCCAAATCCAAGTTAGAGAACATGAATATCTTACATTTAGATAACATATGTTTTGTGAAGATGTGAATATATCTAAATTATAACAATTGTTATAGAGATAAAGACCAAAATAGATCTAAACAAGTTTTTATCCCAAAAATATCACTCAAAGAGAAAAATGACCAAAATAGACTTTCTTAAAGGATGTAAATATATATTTATACCCTTGGGTTAACTAATCTAAATTTAGGGTTTAGAGTTATGGGGTGGGGGTTTTGGAGTTGAGGTTTAGAAATTAAAAATATTAAAAAATATTAAAATTTTCAAAATAAAAAGGGTCTATTTTGGTCATTTTTTCTCTCAAAGTCTATTTTTGTGACAAAAACTTCAAAAAGGCTATTTGAGAGATTTGCCCATTGTTATATCTTATACAAGATGTAACCATTTAAGTGTTTTTATGTTATTTACTAATGATTTATGGTAAAATAATTTAGAAAATAATATATTTGACTAATTATTAAAAGAAAATTGATTGTAGTGGCATAGTATTAAAAACATTTGCTATTACTTGCGACTAATTTAAAACTTTATTGTGTCTTAGTTTCATTTTAACAGCTAATAATACCCTAAACTCTACATATCATATTTGTTTTCTAATGACTATATATTCGAAATTTGAAACTCTTTTGAGATTATATATTTGATACTCCAATGTAACTATAGCTGAAAAGAAATATTGGTAGTCAAAAATTAGTTACAAATGTTTATAGTAGTAAATTGGTCACAAAATAAGTTACTATATCACGATTACCATACATTTAAGAGTTGCATATAAGTTACAAAATAACTGTACATGTAAACTTGTGGACAATTTTGCAACTAATTTGCGATTATTAGTCAAAAAATTTACCATAAGCCCCAAAAAGCTTATAATCATCTTACATGTTTTCTAGCTTAAAATTTTTTTTTCTGTATACAATTTATATACTAAGTTATGAGACATTAGATAAAGAGATATTAAAATTATAATTTACAAATTAAATTCGAAACACATGAAATTAATACAAATGTGTAGTTGTGTGGTCTTATCAATTTTTTAAATGATTCAAATTTATTCAAGATCTAGTCAATTTTTTTATTATATTATTGTAATGGTATGTAGTAAAATATAAAGCATATGAATAGTTATACTTATATAATTGTAAGCAATGATACTATTTGCTACTAAATTGCAACTACTGTAAGAATATTTTATATTCTATGTGACCTATGTATCTATTGGTTTAATATAAAGTTCAAGTTCCTATTAATATTTTATATTCTAATATAAAAGTCGATACCGTGATGGATCGGTTTCAAGTAATGAGTTAGAATATGAGTGTATTGATAACCCTCCTACTTTACCTTATATTTAAATGTCTTTAATCTCATGATTGTATGCATATATATTATACATATTAAATTATGGTATATAATATATATGAGTATACGTTTTTGGTTGTGTTACGGTTATTACGTCAAAGAGTTATGTTGGTATGTGGAAAGTTGTGTTGGTTAACACACAACGTTTTGACCAATATAAAAAGACGTAGTGCATTGTCTTTCATGCACGTAAGAAAAGAGTCTTTTTCTAAAAAACACACAATAACAATACTGATCACAAAAGGAGAGATTAAAAGGAAGGTTTGTGATTTCTTGTCCATCAAGGAAATCACAAAAAGAGAAGGTTAAAGAGGACAACATCAATTGGTGGAATTGCATCTAAGCATGGATCAAGGTTAGTGCTTCTACTTTCTTCATAATCATGTTAGGATTGAATTAATGCAAATCTAAATTAGGTCTTGGTCTTGAAATAAATTAACATGTGGTATCAGAGCCAATTTAGATTTGATTAATTCATCTCTGAATGAATCTGTTTTGTTATAAGATGCATGTGAAACGTACGACATCGCATTAAATTTTTTTTTTTTTGAACCTAAATTATTAAAGTTACGACAACAATTAAAATTGGTTTTTGTCACGCGTACGTTCATGATCATCATGCGTTAAATTTCTGGGTTCTAGAATGCATTAGAGAGTCGCGTTGGTTCGTGATTGTTTTTGAAGTAACTAACGTAGCATGCATGATTATGGCTACAATAACAATGAAAATGGGTAGTGTCTAATAAAGTAATAATGCCAAAAAGGTTAACCATAATTGTCATAAAATTGCGTGCATGAAGAGTGTAAAGTTATTTGCATGTACACGTTTTATGAACATGTACGGGTGAAACTGTTTTAGTGTGTGTTCATAAACCATGTCTAACGACACGTTACTGAATTGAGTCGTTGTGTTGAATTGCCGTAATGGTCAAAATCGTTGATCAAGGCATGGTAAATAATAGAAACGCATGCGTTAACGATTCTGAAGAATAAATTGTGTGCGTGCATGTTAATTCTGAAAATCATGTTGACGGTTACTTGTGTGAAAAGTCACAAATTAATATATATATATATATATATATATATACTTGTGTGAAAAGTCACAAATTAATATATATATATATATATATATGAAAAGTCATCATGGAGCCATGTACAAACACTTACGTAGTACTGTACGTGAGCGGTTAGTTGATTGATATTTATATATCTCATGATGATCATTACTGGTATTTTATAATGGACCAAGATACTATAATGAATTTATATGAAATATTACATGCTTCATGGTTTAATTGCTTCCGCTATAAAGATTAGTTGTGTTATAAAGTGTAACACAATATAAAAAAAAAGTAATTATATTATGAAATATTAACACAATTTAAGTAGTTTTCCCCTTAATTTTTTTAATGTTTATATGTACATAATATATGATAGTCACCAAAGTGACCTTGTTATGTTACATATAGACATTGAAATAATTTCCCAAAGTTTCTTAGTTGATCAAAATCACAGATGCTAAATGACATAAAAGTTTGATCGGTTAATTAATTTATTTTTTATATTCTAGGAGATTACCCAAAGGTGAATCATTGAATATAATTAAAAATAAGAAAAGAATTATTCATTTCTTATTATAGTCGATAGTATGTATGTCCAAAGATAACATATTTATTTGACTAGTGTTTGATTTGATTAATATTAAAGAATATATAATTAGCATCAATGATAGTACTTTTATTTAAATATTGCCCAAAGGTTATTTAAAATATAAGTGTTAAAGTTTCTATTAGTCTGAATATACATTAAAGTCTCAAAGCACTAACGGGTAAACATGTATGAATGCTTGCAGCTTCATTAAATGTGTTTGCATCTGCTAACTCTGTGGTAAAATTTAATGGCCTCAACTATGGTGAGTGGTTCGAGCAAATCCAGTTTACACTGGGTGTAATGGCTTTGGACTCCGCCATACTAACTGATCAAGAACCGTCAGCTATTATGGCAGATAGCTCTGAATCTGAAAAGTCTCGTTATGAGAGATGAGAGCGATCTAACAGGCTGAGCTTGAACCTTATGAGGTTGACGATGGCAGAAAGTATTAAGCCATCAATGCCTAAGATAAAGAAAGCAAGGGAATTCATAGAGAAAATTAAGGAGTGTTCATAATCAGAATTGGCTGACAGGTCGATTGTAGGAAGTCTCATGAATGAGCTAACTACAAAGAAGTTTGACTGGTCTCAACCAATCCATGATCATGTGACGCACATGTCTAATCTGGCAGCAAAGTTAACGACCTTAGGAATGGAGGTGCATGAGCAATTCTTGGTTCAATTCATCATGAACTCTCTATCTCTTGAATTTAGCCAGTTCCAGGTGAATTACAACACCATTAAAGAGAAATGGAACTTTAAGGAATTAAAGGCTATGTTAATTCAAGAGGAGGGGAGATTAAGGAAGATGAAAGATCAAGTTGCTAACCTCGTAGGTCTTGGAAATGTCAGTAGCAGCAAAAGAACATCAAGTAGAAAGGACAAATATATGGTTAAGAACTTCGTGAAAGGACCTCAAAGTCAAATCCAGAAAGAAAAGAAGTGTTTCTTTTGTAAGCAAGTAGGACACTTCAAGAAGGATTGTCCTAAAAGGAAGGGTTGGTTCGACAAGAAAGGTAAACATTACAGCTTTGTTTGCTATGAAATGAATCTTGTTGAAGTTCCTAATAATACTTGGTGGTTAGATTCTGGTGCTACTACTCATGTGTCTCATATTAAATAGGGATTCATTTTGATCCAGCCCATAAGAGGACATGAACAATATTTGTTCATGGGAAACATGATGAAGGCACAAATAGAAGGAATTGGGACGTATAGATTGATCTTGGACACTGGAAGTCATGTGGATCTTGAAGGGTGTCTTTATGTACCTGAGTGTGCTAGAAATCTTGTTTCTGTTAGTAGGTTGGACAATTTAGGTTTTAGTATTAAGGTTGCACATGGTGTTTTCTCATTGTACCGAAATGATTACTTTTATGGTAGTGGTACTTTATTTGATTCACTTTATAAGTTTAACCTTGATGCAAAATTTTCTGAATCCTTATTTAATGTTGAAAGTCGAGGCATTAAGCGTAGCGCAACTAATGAAAATTCTGCTTTCTTGTGGCATCAACGACTAGGTCATATTTCCAAAGAAAGAATTATGAGGTTGATAAAGAATGAAATTCTTCCTCAATTGGATTTCAGTGACCTAGATGTATGCATAGACTGCATTAAAGGAAAGCAGACGAAACATACTTTAAAGAAACCAGCCACAAGAAGCACTCAGCTTCTTGAGTTAATACACACTGACATATGTGGCCGTTTCGATGTTCCTTCATGGAGTGGTGAAAAATATTTCATCACTTTTATTGATGATTACTCACGATATGGATATACCTATCTACTGCATGAAAAGTCTAAGTCTGTGAATGTTCTAGAGGTATTCATTGATGAAGTAGAAAGACAATTAGATAAAAAGGTTAAAGTAGTGAGATCTAATAGAGGTGGTGAATTTTACGGAAAATTTGATGAAAGTGGACAATGTCCTGGTCCATTTGCAAAATTACTTGAAAGTAGAGGCATTTGTGCACAATACACAATGCATGGTACTCCTCAGCAGAATGTTGTAGCTGAGAGGCGGAATCGTACCTTGATAGAGATGGTTAGGAGCATGTTGAGTAATTGCTCTTTACCCCTCTCGTTGTGGATATATGCATTAAGAACTGCAACGTATGTGCTTAACCGGGTTCCTAGTAAGGCAGTTCCTAAGACCCCTTATGAATTGTGGACGGGAAGGAAACCTAGTTTAAGACATCTTCGTGTGTGGGGTTTTCCAGCAGAAGTAAGGCTATATAATCCACATGAGAAAAAACTTGATTCTAGGACAGTCAGTGGCTTTTTCATTGGCTATCCTGAAAAATCAAAGGGGTATACATTTTATTGCCCTAACCATAGTACCAGAATAGTTGATTCGGGTAATGCTAGGTTCATTGAAAATGGTGAAACTAGTGGGAGTGGTGAACCGCGAAAGGTGGACATTTCTGAAGTTCAGGTTGAAGTTTCTTCACCTGTAGTTCCACCTGAGGTAGTTGTTCCTATTGTTGCATCTAAGTTTAATGACACAATAGAACAACATAATGATGGTCCAGTTCCACCATTTAAAAATACTATTGATGAACCTGTCATAATTCAAGAAGAGAATAGTGAACCACAAATACCTATAAGACGATCTGGAAGAGAAAGAATATCTGCCATTTCAAATGATTATGTGGTTTATACTATTGAAAATGAATGTGACTTAAGCATGGATGAAGATCCGATCTCATTCAAAATGGCCATGGAAAGTGACAATTCTAAAGAGTGGTTTGATGCTTCAAAAGAAGAAATGAAATCTATGAGTGATAATCATGTATGGGACTTAGTAGAGTTGCCCGATGGTTTCAAAACCGTTGGTTGTAAATGGGTCTGTAAGACTAAACGAGACTCGAAATGTATAATTGAAAGACGTAAGTCTCGACTTGTTGCTAAAGGTTTCACTCAAAAAGATGGCATTGACTATAAACAAAACATTCTCTCCTGTTTCAAAGAAGGATTCTCTTAGAATTGTTTTGGCTTTGGTGGCTCATTATGATCTTGAGCTTCACCAGATGGATGTGAAAACCGCCTTTCTGAATGGAGATCTTGAGGAGGAAGTATACATGGACCAACCAGAAGGTTTCGTGGTCGCAGAAAAAGAAAATTTGGTGTGTAAGCTAAGAAAGTCAATATATGGACTAACACAAGCTTCTCGACAATGGTATATAAAGTTTAATGATACCATCACGTCATATGGTTTTGTAGAGATCATTGTTGATTGATGTATCTACATTAAGATCAGTGGGAGTAAGTTTGTGATTTTAGTCTTATATGTTGATGACATTTTGCTTGCTGCAAATGACATGGGTATGTTACATGATGTGAAGAAGTATCTCTCTAAGAACTTTGAAATGAAAGATATGGGTGAGGCATCTTATGTGATTGGGATAGAGATCTTTCGAGATAGATCACAAGGATTGTTAAGTTTGTCTCAGAAAGGATATATCAATAAGATCTTAGCGAGATATAAGATGGAAAAGTGCTCCGCATGAATAGCTCCAATTCAGAAGGGGGACAAGTTTAGTAAAATGCAATGTCCTAAAAATGAATTGGAGCGTAAAGAAATGGAAAGAATTCCCTATGCATCGGTGGTTGGGAGTTTGAACTACGTTCAAACATGTACTCGACCTGATATCAACTTTGTTGTTGGAATGTTGGGTCGATATCAAAGTAATCCTGGAATGGACCACTGGAAAGCTGCAAAGAAGGTTCTCAGGTACTTGCAAGGCACCAAAGAGCACATGCTTACATATAGGAGATCTGATCAGCTGGAAGTTATTGGATATTCAGATTCAGACTATGCCGGATGCGTTGATAGCAGAAAATCAACGTTTGGATACTTGTTCCTATTAGCTGGGGGAGAAATATCATGGAAGAGTGGAAAGCAGTCTGTCATTGCTACTTCCACTATGGAGGCTGAATTTGTGGCATGCTTTGAGGCCACAATTCATGCACTATGGCTGCGGAATTTTATCTCAGGGCTTTGGATTGTCGACACTATAGCCAAGCCACTGAGAATTTACTGCGATAATTCTGCAGCTGTCTTCTTTTCAAAGAACGACAAGTACTCGAAGGGTGCTAAGCACATGGAGTTAAAGTACTTGTCTGTTAAAGAAGAAGTTCAGAAACAAAGAGTGTCATTTGAGCACATAAGGACGGACATGATGGTAGCGGATCCGCTAACTAAAGGTTTACCACCCAAGGCGTTCAATGGCCATGTAGAGCGTATGGGAATTATAGATAAGGCCTTGTTATTTTAGTTATGGATGCTCATTATGTATTTGACACAGAGAATTCACTTAAAGATTATGTTTCTGACTTATTAATTATGTTATCATTAAAGTATGTGTATACACTTATGGTTTGTAGATAACATATGTTTTGTTTTGAGAAATAAAGATTCTTCTCATATAAGGATTGATATAAAATTAGAATTGATTTGTGATACATGGAAGGGACTATGTCGGTTAAATGACATACAACCGCCATGATTCGATCATTTCTAATTTTAGTAAAGATCAAGTGAACTTGATGTAAAAGTGCACATTAAAGTTATTGAAACCTTAAATCGACACAAAGGTCAAGTGGGAGAATGTAAGAATATTCTATATTCTATGTGACCTATGTATCTATTGGTTTAATATAAAGTTCAAGTTCCTATTAATATTTTATATTCTAATATAAAAGTCGATACCGTGATGGATCGGTTTCGAGTAATGAGTTAGAATATGGGTGTATTGATAACCCTCCTACTTTACCTTATATTTAAATGTCCTTAATCTCATGATTGTATACATATATATTATACATATTAAATTATGGTATATAATATATATGAGTATACGTTGTTGGTTGTGTTACGGTTATTACGTCAAAGAGTTATGTTGGTATGTGGAAAGTTGTGTTGGTTAACACACAACGTTTTGACCAACATAAAAAGACGTAGTGCATTGTCATTCATGCATGTAAGAAAAAGAGTCTTTTTCTAAAAACACACAATAACAATACTGATCACAAAAGGAGAGATTAAAAGGAAGGTTTGTGATTTCTTGTCCATCAAGGAAATCACAAAAAGAGAAAGTTAAAGAGGACAACATCAATTGGTGGAATTGCATTTAAGCATGGATCAAGGTTAGTGCTTCTACTTTCTTTAGAATCATGTTAGGATTGAATTAATGCAAATCTAAATTAAGTCTTGGTCTTGAAATAAATTAACAACTACAACACATACAAGAGTTGCAAAAAAAGATACAAAACAATTGTATTAACTTTGCAACTAAACCTCACATTTTACCTTAATTACATGGTTTATACATATGAAAAGTAGTCATTAATATAAATGTGTTACTGGAAATATCATATGTAATTGTTTTATAATATATGTATGAAAAAGTTCAAACTAATTTGTGACTTGTTCGCTTTTAACTAAACCATGTAGTCACAAAATCGTCGAAAAGCTACAACTACCATTTTGCAACTCCGAGTATTACATAGTTGTGTGACTAATTTATAACTACAAGTTCACCATTACATATATAGTTGTAAATTGGTCATAATAATGATGTTGTGTTGTGACTACACTAACTAGTTACAAAAACGTCATAAATATGTTTCAAAAAAGTGACTTAAATACCATCATTTATTGCAGTTGCATATTTGCAACTAATATATGCTTATTATTTATAATTGCAAACTAATTGAAAATTTGTTTGAAATTAGTCACACAATTTTACAACCATCATTTGTAATTTTAAAAGATGTCTCTAAATTGATTTTTTTTTTTGTAGTGGCTCATGAGATTTAAACGATGCAGTTGATGAAAACTATGAATCTACGCAAGACTAATATGATTTAGTATGGGACACGTCTTGTAACATATACATAAATTGGGGCTGTATAAAGAAATTCATATTAGCTATTTAAGCAAAATAAAATCACACCCATTCTCTTCTTGTATCCTCCCTTGACCAGTATGGTTTACTGTAGAAATGTTGTAACGGGAAACGTTTATTTTCCGACCTATCTCTGTTGCAAAGCCCAACATATATCTTGTCTCTTGATGATTTTCACACCGCCTTACGAAAGATCTTGCATCAATCATCCTTACTCCTTCCATGGTATGTTACTCTATAAATATGTGAGATTTTTAATGTGAAAATCATGAGTTGCTCCCCCTCAATCATTATAATGGGACTTGGAAGCCGGCAGTGTAGCATTGCCGTCGAAGTCCAACTGCTGAGATTTTGTGAGCTCTTCTCACCCTTACGACCATTCTTTTTGAGAGAAAGTAAGTTCTGGTTAATAGATGCTTCCACGGTTGTAACTGGATTTGCTTTCGTTCGTTTCTGTCTTAGAGCACCATTAACCCTAAAACCCCATTTGAGGTTCTTATTTTTTTATTTTCTTGTTGTCTAATTTAAAAAATAAAATAAAAACAAACCAATCGCGGACCGCCACGTGTCAGTGTGGTCCGCAAACAGTGCAAGAACCAAGGCAAGAACAACTCTTAATTAGGGGGTTTAAGCAACTGTTTTATTTTGGGTTTTAGTGCCCTCCCCCCCTTAAGAAACCCACTAAGAACCCCCAATAGTCATGCTCTTATGCTCAGCACAAACCACATGGAGAAAATGGTTTTTCTCTTTTCAGATTGATAAGTGGATGCTTGATCAAGAGAAAGCATTGTTTTTTCTCTGTTATGAAAATTGGGTTATTATATCATCTTTGTTGAAACTTGATTTGTGTTAGTAAAACTTCTTCATCAATGTTTCGATGCTTTCGCTTAAAGGGTTTGACTATGGTTCGACTAATCTAGACAATCCTCTTTAGGTACTATTATCATTTGAAATCAGGATTGTTCATTCTTCCATGATTGACGATACATTGTGTTTGTAAACTCAGAGAGTTAGAGAACTAGCTTAGCCACCCACATTATCTAAGATACTCTACTGTCTACTCAAATGTCAAAGAAAAAGGAAACAAAAAGAGTAAAAGGAGCAAGAGGAAACACAAATCTGATGCAGAGCCTATATAAGATTTGTCAGATGAAGTTAAGAAGAGAGTAAAATCATGAACATTGCTACAAAGGTGAATTATCAATTTTAAAAGTCTCAGTTCTTTTAATTTTTCTATACAATGATTCATTTTTTATTTCTTCTAGATTAAGATATCAGTGGCACTGAAAGCGATTTCGCTTGCAACAAGACTCAAATCCGCAAAAACCGACATGAGTTTCACCCAAGAACTTTGTCGATTGCTTGGATAGGAGAACAAAAGATCAATTAATGACTCAAATATGAAAACAGAAAAAGTCGTCGAAACTTAGGCAACAAAGAGTAATGACATGTCATCACCTAGTTATGTGTTTGCTGAGTGGAAGGCTAAGGAGAGGAGAGGTAATTAAACATGTGACTATAGAAGGCTCTCCTCTCTTTCTATTCTTTTGAAAATTGGTGGAACTAGTATTACTGTCAAGATATTCCATGCAAGGGACTTTTTATGCATATGCAAATTTAATGGAGTTCAATATAAGGCTGATTAGTTAGATAAGATTGGAGACTTTTTTTACTAGGATTGGAGATTTTGTTAGAGACTTATTAATCAATACTAAAAAATGAAAGATGACCCAGGAAGCCCATTGGTATACCACCATTAGAAATGATACACCTCCAATCATGGAACTTTAGATTTTAAGACCAAGAACCGCACCAAGAAGTCCCCGTATCACGAAACAAACACCTCTTAAGTTTTAAAATGACTGCCGTATAATTGGTTAGTTATCAAAACTTTAACAGCCTCTTGGACATGAACAATCCAAAGAGCTCCAATGTAATTTTGGTTAATCTAGATTCTAGAAATAATGATCCATGCGTTTAAATTACAAGAATGATAAGTAAAACGGCTGTCCAAACACATACTGTAAAATCTTGAGAATGATTACCAAGCCAATGATGTTTAGGTTTTTAAAAGTTGATTACACGAAATTTAGATAATAATAACTTAAGAAAAATACAAAAATACAATGGGAAAAAATATTATGGGAGATAGACCAAAAATTACTTACTTAGATCAAACACACAAAAATTATAATTTTGCGCGAAGTACGGATCACATCTAAAAAACAATGATTTTATCATCATCATCTTCTTTTTTTTACTTCCTTCTTTAGTTTCCTGAATCTGACGAACCAGATTTGTTGGCGTTTGTGGGGTTCTTCCTAATAAAGGAACCCAAGGTCTTATTGTTTTCCTCAACCTCCTCTTTCGTCAGAGCATCCTCATCGTCCGATGCCATCTTTGTCTTCTATTAAGAAAAATATTGAAATCTCTAGCTCAAATCATTTGACAAGGAAACCAAACCGCTTCAATCTTTCTGTCGTAATACATAAAGCGAACTTGGCATGAGGGACTCATCCTCTAAACCAAAAAGGGAAAATCAATTTGTCACCAAATATCCATGTTCGGAGAATGAACGCTGCGACTACTTTCAGCGACAAGAAATACCGTGATTATGTCCTATAACTCGCCATGGTGCCCTTCGTGTTGAATTCAATGTAGTTGAAGGCGACTCAAAAGGGAGCCACAGAGACTACAATTTTGACAGACACTGAAACCCTAATTTCACTTCATCTATCTCTTCTTTCACTTCATCTTTGTATTCTCATATTCTATGTTTTCTGTTTTCTTTTGTGCTTTGAGCACATATTTACAGTTACCTTACGTACGCACATGGATTAAGTGAGTGATAACACAAATTATGGAGATCAAAATTTTTGTGTATTTATTTTATGTCATGTGTTTTAACTTTTAACAAAGAAATACTAAAGATCGTAGCTTTGGTCACTGAGTGGCCCAAAAAAACTTTGGTATTGCACCAAAAAAGCTTTGGTCATTTATCAATAAAGTAAACTCTCTCTAAAGTTCTATGTTGTGTGCATGTTTATTATTTTAATCTCTCTCTAAAGCTTTGTGTAGTTTTCATGTTTATTATGTTAATCTCTCTTTCGTGTTGTATACAAACCTAACGTTTTTAAAAAAAAACTAACGTCTTTTTAAAGATGTCCGCATGGCGGAATTCACAAAGCTTATCATCATTGAGCGCCAAGCGCTATTTTAAAAACCCAGGTCATGGGTTTGTACTTTAATTGATCTGATATGACTTATTGCCTTTCGATCGGAAGTAGATTGAGGTCCTATTTGTTTTACAATCGAGATGAGTCATGTAGATTGAGATAAGAGTTTTGTTTGTTTAATTGTTAAAAGTACAACTCATCTAGATAACTTTTGAAATTTTAGGCTTAATTATAAAGTCCATCCAGCAAAACCAATTTGGACCATATGGATGCAGATGGTTTTGTCAAAATGGTATAATTTCTATTATATCTCTTATAATTCACAAATTACAAACTTAATATCATTTTGTCATTCACGAATAAATGACAAAACCACATTTTTCCACTAAAATAAAAGACATTTTTCCGCTAAAACCACAAAACAAATTTTCCCGTCAAAATCGCAAAACTCCATTTTTTCCACTGAAACAACAAAAATGCATTTTCCTGCTAAATAAGAAAAACACATCTTCCCTCCAAAACACATTTCCCTGCCAAGATCGCAAAAAACACGCTCCCCCCTAAATCGCAAAACATATTTTTCTGCCAAAATCTGCAAAACGCATTTTCTCGCCAAAATCCGCAAAACGCATTTTACCACCAAAATCTTCAAAATGCATTTTCCCACCAAAAACACATAACAAAAAAAACATTTTCCGCCAAAACCCGCAAAACGCATTTTCACACCAAAACACACAAAAATATATTTTCTCTCGGAAAACGCATTTTTCCATCAAAACTCGCAAAACAAATTTTTTCGCCAAAACCGAAAAACTCATTCCCGCAAAACCCGCAAAAATGTATTTTCCGGCCAAAGCCTCAACATATTTTCCCACCAAAACCCACAAAAAGTATTTTCCCGCCAAAATAACAATAACGCATTTTCCCGCCAAAAACACAAAAACGCATTTTCGCGTCAAAACCGCAAAAACAAATTTTCTTACCAAAATCCGCAAAACACATATTACCGCCAAAACTCGCAAAAACGCTAAAAACATTTTTTTCCGCCAAAACCCACAAAATACATTTTCCCACAAAAATCACGAAATGCATTTCTCGCCAAAAAACTCATTTTTTTTGCTAAAACCCGCAAAACACATTTTCCCACAAAAAAACCGTAAAAACGCATTTTTCCGTCAAAACTGCAAAAACGCATTTTCCCGCAAAAAAAAAAACAAAAACACATTTTCTGCCAAAACCCACAAAATTTGTTTTCCCGCCAAAATCACAAAAATACATTTTTCACAAAAAACATTTTTTCCACCAAAAACCCCGAAAATACATTTTCCTGCCAAAATTACAAAACACATTTTCTCGCCAAAATGCATTTTCCCGCTAACACCCGAAAAACACATTTTTCTACCAAAAAACGTAAAAACTTATTTTCTCGGAAAAAAAACACACAATTTATCGCCAAAACACATTTTCCCGCCAAAGCCCGCAAAACGCATTTTTCGCAAAAAAACAAAAACATATTTTTCTGCCAAAACCCAGAAAATCCATTTCCCGCTAAAATCGCAATAATGCACTCTCGCCAAAAACACATTTCCCACCAAAAATGCTATAACACATGTTCCCTACAAACCCCACAAAATGCATTTTCCCACCAAAACTGCAAACACATTTTCTTGCCAAAAACGCATTTTCCCACCAAAACCCGCAAAACACATTTTCCCACCAAAAACGTAAAAACGCATTTTCTCGCCCTAACACAAAAAATGCATTTCCCGCCAAAACCACAAAAATTATTTCTTCTGCCAAAACTCGAAAAACACATTTTACTGTCTGAACCCGCAAAAACTCTTTTTCCAGCCAAAAACGCAAAAATATATTTTCTTGCCAAAACCCCCAAAATGCATTTTCTAGCCAAAATAAAAGAAAAACGCATTTTCTCGCCAAAAACACATTTTTCCACTAAAACCCATAAACTCATTTCCCAATCAAAAAAAGTAATAACATATTTTCCCGCCAAAAACATAAAAAAAAACATTTCCCGCCAAAATTGCAAAAATGCATTTTCTCGCCAAAAACGTAAAAACGCATTTTCCACCAAAACTGTAAAAACGCATTTTCCACAAAACCTGCAAGACGCATTTCCCGCCAAAAATTGCAAAACACATTTTTCCATCAAAACACGCAAAACGTATGTTCTCTCCAAAACGGAAAACATGAATGAAAATGAAAATAAGAAAAAACATATGTCCATTTAGATAATTCATCTAGGTGAACTATCTAGATGGACAAACAAACAATCCCATAAAATCTGGATGGATCATATAAATTGATCAGTTGGATGAAGATGACAGATGGTGAAACAAACAAGCCATGATTCTAATTGGTCATGCTACATACTGATTGCTATTGTAGTGTTATAGTTACATTTGCATTAAGCATTAAAAAAGAATGTTGACAGTAGCGGTGCTTTTGGACCGTCATCATAAAATGCCAATCATGCATATGTCCATCATTCCCATCTTCCAAGTTCCAACAAAGGCACTTGGAGAAAAATGACCATGTATCCCTTCTACTATATCAACGGTCAAGATATCTCAGTCTTCTTCCATCTATTTTTTTTAAAAAGAACTTTCGTCTTTCGATTAAACAAAATTTCAGCATTCTGTTTAATCTCCTTATCCAAAAATAAAACCACACACACACACACGCGCGCACAAGCACACACATGCCCTCACACACGCACGCACGCGCGCGCACACACACACACACACACACACTTCTTAACAAAAAAAATATTATTTCCTCTCCAATTGCATGCGACCTGCCATGTTGGGTTAACTCCAAATGGTGGATGTGTTAGCTTAATCAAAGCCTGATACAAAGTCCATAATTTTTAATGCGAGATTAGAGTTTCGAAAAAGGGCTTCTTTTTAGTTTATAGGCACCAAATGATAATCAAACAGAAATTGAAACAATGCAAGTTTGAAACGACATAGAGGAAGATGGAGATAACATATCGTAAGAAGAAAAAGGTGACTTGGATTGTTCCTTTTAGGCCTACATCTGATAGAGTTTTGCTAGCGTAACTGTAAAATAAACATATAAGTCCAACGATTTTTTTATATGTGAACATTCACGATTTTTTTTAAAAAAATATCGTCTTGCTCTTCCCTCCCCCCACCAAAAAAAAATCTTTAGAATGAAATAAATATGTATTTAAGTTATTTGACTTTTAGAATATATTTTTTATTTAAATTTCTTTATAATAATTAGAAGCATTGACTGAATGTATCTTTGATCTTTTTGGATAGTTTTTGTTTTTTAACTTTTGTATTTTAGATATTGGTTTTAGATTTTTTCTGTTGATTTTCTTTATTTAATTTTTGAATCTAACTATTTTAAAATTGATCTATAAGTTTTTTGGAAAAAAACTTGAAATTACTAAAAGAAAACATCACAAAATAATAATAAATAATATAATACATTATCATTTTTAACAATTAAATTAATTTGATATTAGTCTTTTTTGAAACTATTTTAGTGACAAATTTTTTTATGACTATACTAAATCCTCTTATATATTAATTGAGAAGTCACTTAAGTAATTTTTGCTGACGTGTCGCTCATAGGAGAGCTCTCAAATTAATTGTTATAATTTGATTGGTTGATCATTTTTAATTTTTTATTTATTTAATTAAAAATTTTAAAAGAAAATTAATCATAGAATTGCATAATCTAATATATGTTTCTAAACAAACAATTAAACATCTTAAATATAGATGAATTAATCAAAAACATTGTTTATTATTTGGTAATTCATTTAAAACTATTATATGGTAAGTCATTTAAAACTAGATTAATCAAATACATGTTTTTCCTAGAGTTAATACTCTATTAATCCTCCTATATATTAATTGAGAAGTCACTTAAGTAATTTATGCTAACGTGACGCTCATAGGAGAGCTCTCAAATTAATTGTTATAATTTGATTGGTTGATGATTTTTAATTTTTTATTTATTTAATTAAAAATTTTAAAAGAAATTAATCATAGAATTACATAATCTAATATATGTTTCTAAACAAACAATTCAACATCTTAAATATAGATGAATTAATCAAAAACATTGTTTATTATTTGGTAATTCATTTAAAACTATTATATGGTAAGTCATTTAAAACTATATTAATCAAATACATGTTTTTCTTAGAGTTAAAACTCTATTAATCCTCCTATATATTAATTGAGAAGTCACTTAAGTATTATATGCTGATGTGTCGCTCATAGGAGAGCTCTCAAATTAATTGTTATAATTTGATTGGTTGATGATTTTTAATTTTTTATTTATTTAATTAAAATTTTTAAAAGGAAATTAATCATAGAATTACATAATCTAATATTTGTTTCTAAAAAACAATTAAACATCTTAAATATAGATGAATTAATCAAATACATGGTTTATTATTTGATAATTCATTTAAAACTATTATATGGTAAGTCATTTAAAACTATATTAATCAAATACATGCTTTTCCTAAAGTTAATGCTCTATTAATATAATATCTATAGCTTTTATTATAATATATTTAGCATGCTTATTAAGGAAAAAAAAGATACATCAATAAAAACATGAGGAAAATAATAAAATATGATTGTTAAACTCTTAGTTCTTTTATATTCTTATGATTTAATTTTTATTTGTTTGTCGAGATATATGTATTTTTGTGTTACTACAATGTGAACTAATTAGTTTTATGTTTTTTTAAAACGTTAAGATGAATTGAGAAATAAAGATCAATAAAAATTAACAGTTCTACAACTGTTAAAGTCAAAGATGAAAAATATAATGTAAATTTAAAGTAAAAAAATTATTTAAAAAATAATGAGATATTTGTGGTATAATAAACTTTTAAAATATATAATAATAAAAAATTAAAATTTTTTATACAAATAAACACATTTTATTTTTATTTAACATAGGATCTCACATTAAGGTTAAGTATATATGCCTAAAATAACGAAATTGCGTTATTTAAAATTTAAAAATTATTTTTTATTTTATATATAATTAGTTAATCAGATTTAATTAAAATATGTATGTTTTAAAGTAATTTAAAATAAATGAAAAATAATAATTTTAAAGATATTTAAACTATACTTAGTTTTAATAAAAACAATTCTCCTATTAATTAGTGTTTGATAAAATTGTGTGATGATCGAAGATAATTTAAGAAATAATTTGTTTGCTTAACCCATTTGATTTTATATTAAACACTAAATTAAAAATGAGTGAGAAAGTGTGATTTATGATTTGACAAAATTATAAGAGAAATTTCTTAATCTACCATTTCCTAATACATGTTTTCATGTTCACTTTAACCAAAATTTAACCTTTGTTTTAAGGAGATAAATTCTATTGTATATTAATTGAAAAATCACTTAATTTTTTTAATGTGTCTTTAATAGGTTAAGTTTTAAAAAATAATTATATTTTGTTTGGTTGTTAACTTTTATTAGTTAACTTCTAAAAATAAAATGTAACTCTAGAATTAATTAATAAAAATTACCAAATAACACAAGTAATATTACAAATAATGATTTATGGTAACTAAATGTAGAATTAGAGAAATAGTATATACTCCCTCCGTTTTTTTATATTTGACATTCTAGGATTATGCACACAGATTAAGAAACATTTAATTTTTTATCATTTTCTAAACAAAAACATCATTAATTGTTTACCTAACCACAATTCAACTAATAGTAAAATAGAAGCTATAATATCATTGGTCATCTAACATTAATTACTAATAAATTTTACATAGAAAATTGAAAACGTCAAATAATTTGGAACAAAAAATTTCTCCTAAAACGTCAATTAAAAAAAAACGGAGGGAGTATGTTTTATCAATTTATTTATTTTTATAAATTATTTAAATATAATTAAATAAAATACTTTAACACTTTTTTATAGAAATAAATTTGATGGTTATGTATTGTTATATAAGAGAATTAGATTTGTAGGTAAAAAATTATTAGAACATTTTCAGGGTTTTTTAAACTCATGCAAAAATATTTACAAAAGATATTCATGATAAAAGAAACCGATTATATTGGTTATATTTGAGATATACAAAAGAAACACTCTTTTTTTTTAAAGATAGAGTATTTTCAGTTTTTCATGTGTTAAAATAAAATATAAAGTAATTCTACAACTAATTATCTAAAGAGAAACTGATAAAAAATAGCACAAGTAAAATATCACTTTGCAAAAATATCTTCAATCAAAAATATATTAACATTTGAGTTTACACTTTAGTGATTGTTATTTTGGGTTTAGTGTTAAAGTGGTGAGATTGAGTTTCTAAATGTTTTATAAATATTTAGAAAAAATATTTTAGTCTATTTTCATTATAATTTAAAGGTATTTTTTTTGAAAATTATCATTCATTAAAGGTAAATTTAAAAAATGATATCAAATTTGTGGTAGAATTGCAATTTCTCCTTATCTAAATTAATTATAATATTGATTGTCTGTAAGAGAAAAATTTTTAGTGACTAAGATTTATGTTGTTGAACTATTTTAAATCTCAATGATCTTCTAAAAATGTATATTGAAATTTTCGATTATCTAACTATTCGAAATTAAAAATTTCTACTTATTATTCAAAAATTATAACAGTATAAACATAACATATATTTTTGATATAATATAATTATCCGCAAAATTGCGGTAAAACAACTAGTTATTTATTAAACAAATCACCAAAAATTTACCACAACAATAACTAAAATACGTGTTAAAAATACAAATTACCTCGAAAGTTAGGAACCGAAAGTACAGTTGTACCCCTAAAGGTAACTCAAATTCCCGCTTGCGCCTCCCGACACTCGCAACTGTGTTCTGTCTGTACATCGTAGGCTTTTGCAAAGATGATGATGTCTCATGAATTCTAATCTCTTTCTTCTTATCCTCGCGGTCAAGCAGGTAAACCCTACAAAAACACTAATCTTCTCTATCAATTGAGTTCATTTTGCTATTTGAACAATTCAATTTTCCTCTCTCTCTCTCTCTTTAATCTGTTAAGAACTTCGTGTCTGTAATGATATTGTTGAGACTCTCCGATGTGTTGGAAATGATGAAACTAAACGAATCTATGTAATGCTTTTTGTCTCGTCCTAACATAATCATCAACTACTCTTCTGCAATAGGATTATATATATAGAGAACAAAGAGAGAGAGAGAACATGCACTCTCTAAAGACTACTTGCGCTGGGCAAATATTTGCTCTCGCTAAGCCCCACGATTCTGTAGGCAAGAGGACGCGTAATCGGATTCCCAAAGAGGAGAGGAAGACACTGGTTGAATCTTTCATTAAGAAGTATGAAAGTTCATTCCTTTCCCCCTAAAGTGTTTTTCTTTTTCTCCTATTGTAATTGGTGATTGTTTACAGGCATCAAAGGCTAAACAATGGGAGCTTTCCTTCACTTAGCCTCACACACAAGGAGATTGGTGGCTCTTTCTACACCATTAGGGAGATTGTCAGAGAGATTATCCAAGAAAATAGAGTTCTTGGTACTAGTGACTTGATTCTTGACGGCAAAGGCAATGACCGTTTGCAAGATCAAGCTCTGTCAAGATCCGCTGTCCTGATGGATCCTGTGCCCCCTTTATCTTTGTCTCCAGAAGGAATTCATCAAAGTCACAATCTCTCTTCCCACGCTGGGGAGACTAAGTTCCCTGAAGACGGTGAAAACATTAACTGTAGTAAGGTTGGCTTGGAAGACAGAGGGTCTGATATACTGAAGTACAAGGATGTGAATGGATATCAACTTTCCGAATCAGTGGGGTCTTCTGACATATCCAGGACTCATGTTTCAGCATCTTGCGGTGAAGAGAATGATACCAAGCATGATCATGTGAAGACAATATGTGATAGTGTTAACGTCAAACCCCAGGATAAAGAAGTCGAGGTGGATAACAAAGACAGAGGATTTGAGGAGATACCTTCCATTGAACCAGAAAGCAAAAACCCTTTGAATAAGGATGAAAGTGTGAATGATGATGAAGCAGTGATGACCGGAATGGTGAACATGACAAAGGATACATTAGGCACAGTTGATTTGTTGCCAGCAAAAACAGTTGTTGAGACATTTTCCGTAACTTCAACAATGGTGTCATCGGATGTACAGCCTAGTGAATTGGCTAATGTTTTTGAGGCTGAGAATGGAACTGAGGCACAGGTGGAAAATGATAGCAATACCGAAACTTGTGTTGATCATGGAGAGATTTCTACACCCATTTATGTTGTACCCGAAGAACAAGGGACGGAGGTTATTGTTGGTCAAATGCCAAATCATATCTCTGTCGGTACAGAAAAGAAAGTTGAAGAGAAAGCTGCAAGTCTTGCTTCAATAGGTGCTGTGATTGGGAACATCCATGAAACTAAGGAATTTATTAATGGAAGTTTGACAACTGAACAGACAATTATGCCAGCATCTGACACTGAGGTAAGCTTTGCCAAGTTTCATGTTTGTTTTTACATTCTATTTGAATCCTGGAGCCAAATAGTCTTCTTGGTCTCCTGGCAAGAAAGTTGTTTGTGTTCAGAAAGTTGTCTTGATTTTGTTATGTTAGTTGCATGACTTGATTTTGTTATGTTTGTTTGAGTTTAGGATAAAACATATCATTATTGTGTCTGAATAACATTGATCATGGAGTAGGCGACCTCTAGAATCTTTCTAGCTTCTTTGGAAGTCTATGTCAGACTATGAGGATTAGGGTGAAACAGCATGTAATATGCAAATCGGTTAGTGTTTAACGATGAAAAGTTTGCAACCTTTTCAATTGTGTAACAGTCTGGAAGTTGTAAGAACGACATAGCTAAGAGGGAAGTCATAAGTGTAGACAAGGCGGCCATGCAAGAAGGGAAAGTTCATGCTTCAGACAGTTCGAGCTCTCAGAAAGGAAACGTTGCAACATTATACAGAATTAAACCGTGAGTTCAACAAACTCCATAGTCTAAGTTATGCTTTGGTATTGTGTTTGGTTCTCCAGAGGTTTCACATGCCTTGCGTTTTTTTCTTTCATCTTTTTCTGTGCAGAGAATCGTGGAAAGAGCAATCCAATGTGGCAGGACAGGAAACAAATCCCCTTTTAGCAGTTCTGAAATCATTTTTGACAGCCTTTCTGAAGTTTTGGTCTGAGTAATAATATATTGTAGAGATATGCTGGTTGAGTTTTTGTAGTTTTCGTTAGTGAGAGTTGGTAAGGTTGAGATGAGATATGGTTTGCAATGTACTAAACAATTTTTGTGTTGAATGTTATGAGTTGAATATGAATGTAGTTTAATCAGAGATGCAAAGTAAAAAGTCTGAGGATAATCCTCTTGAACATTTCTAAGAACCAGTAAAATCTCAATGGATTTGATTATCTTGTTTATTGCTTAAGATTTGCACAATAAAATGTTAGATTGGTCATTAACAGGTAAGAATTTGAGCCAAGTGTTTGGTTTGGTTACACCACACGAACTGAATGATGCAGTAAAACCCGCCATTTCCAAGGGTGACATGCAACCAAAGAAGGTCTCATTCTGTTACAGTGGCTCATTTTTCATTTGGTTATTTAAGAAGAGACCACAAGCTTTTGATGCTTAGCAAAATGAAAAAAGAGGCAACAAAGATGATGAATGGTGGAGTTGAGTCAAAGTCACGCAAGGGCCTTCCTAACTTCCTTGGATCTGTGAATTTGAAATACGTGAAGCTTGGATACATTTACCTGCTCTCTCTTCCCAATACTTTCTGCTTCTTTCTTCCTCCTCTTTTCCTTCTCTTCATCTTTGCTTCTCGGTTTCTCCCTATCTTGGCTTATCCTTTATCTATCTTCTTTCTACTTCTCCTTTACCATTTTCTTACTCCTTCCTCTGTTTTCCTTCTTGATTTCTCATGTTACCGGCCACCTGATCATTTCAAGGTCATGTCTCTTTCCTTTCAAAGCTTCTATCTCTTTCTTTCTCTCCTTCTTCTCATTGTTGTTTTGTACAGATCACGAAAAGCGACTTCATCGAGCTGGCAATGAAGTCTGGCAACTTCAACGAGACTTCCATCGAGCTTCAAAGAAAAGTATTGGACCAATCAGGCATAGGAGAGGAGAGCTACATGCCAAGAGTGGTGTTCAAGCCTGGCCACAAGGTGAATCTTCGTGATGGACGTGAAGAAGCAGCAATGGTGGTCTTTGGAGCAATCGATGAACTTCTTGCAGCCACCAAAATCAACGTGAAGCATATCAAGATCCTGGTGCTTAACTGCGGAGTCCTCAACACCACGCCTTCTCTATCAGCAATGGTGATCAACCATTACAAGTTGAGGCATAATACGGAGAGCTACAATCTTGGTGGTATGGGGTGTAGCGCTGGAATCATAGCCATTGATTTAGCCAAAGATCTTTTGAACGCTCATCAAGGCTCATATGCTTTGGTGGTGAGCACTGAGATAGTGAGCTTCACTTGGTACTCAGGCAATGACGTCACCTTGCTCCCACCAAATTGTTCCTTTCGGATGGGAGCAGCTGCAGTTATGCTCTCTAGTCGGCGTGTCGATAGATGGAGATCCAAATATCAGCTTATGCAGGTGATAATAACATAGAAACAGTCTGGTTTACTCTTGCTCTGATCTCTGTGTTTGACTCATGATACTTATCATTGGCCAACAGCTTGTAAGAACACACAAAGGCATGGATGACACAAGTTACAAGAGCATGGAGTTGAGAGAAGACCGAGAAGGCAAACAAGGACTGTATGTATCTAGAGATGTAATGGAAGTAGCTCGCCATGCACTCAGAGCAAACATTACAACGCTTGGTCGTCTTGAGCCTTGTTTCCAACATATATGTGTACTGGCAACGAGTAAGAAAGCTCTTGATGAGATTCAGAAAGATCTCAAACTGACTGAAGAGAATATGGAGGCATCAAGGCGGACACTGGAACGTTTTGGGAATACATCGAGCAGCAGCACATGGTACGAGCTGGCTTACTTGGAACATAAGGGGAAGATGAAAAGAGGAGACAAAGTATGGCAGATTGGTTTCGGGTCAGGGTTTAAATGCAATAGTGTTGTATGGAAAGCCCTGAAAAACATAGACCCTCCAAGACACAATAACCCATGGAATCTCTGAGGATTAAGTATATGATAACATGAATAAAGTGACTCACCAATGGAAATAATACGATTGCATTTGAACATATCCCTGATGCTATAAGATCTTATACAAGGCAAACCATCCAATAAAGAGATACAGTCTGCTCTTGATTTGTTTTTTATCATAAGCTAAAAGCTGATCTTGACTAGTTGACACATGAAAGGATGAAACTATACAACCTTTAATATATTGTGTTGTAGCAAAAGTTGCAAGCATAGAGGAGAAGAAAGTAACCAACTTGAAGCTCTGGATGGCTCCAGTCTCTTACACACAAATGCTGCTATCTGGAGCCACTATACCCTCAAGTTTCCATCCACCAGGTCCAGCCAGCGCGAAAGCCTGTGACGCCAAAACAAAAGAATTAGTTTCCATATCAAAGAAGCATATCTAAAAGGATGGAATGTAACAAACATCTTCCCAAGAGTTGCCAAAAGCTTGAAGCAAAGCAGCATTGCAAGTTTTCAACTTTACAGAAGCACCAGAGAGCATGGAGGCTGCTTCTTCCCAACCCTTATTATGCCCCATACACCTGTGTATAAGAAATGAGAAGACACAACACAAGGAAGACAAAGATGCACACAGTTACTAACATGACAGTGGTGATGTCAGGGGATGAGTATTTGGAGATAATCTGTTGAAGATGGTCGGCGGTTTGGCCGTCCATAGCAGCAATGGAGTAAAAGCTTGGGATGAAATGTACATTTGCCTCCACAAAGCCACCAACTTGCGCTTGCATTGACTTCAGTGTCTCCCTAGTTCGAGTAGCGTCGCTGTGAAATGAAATAACTTTTAACATAAAGAACCAAACTTATACTTAAAGCTGAGATTTTTAGGGGGAGGAAAGGACCTTGAGAGGATGAGTTGGGGAAGCCAACCAAGTGTGGAGAGGATTTGAGCAACTTTAGCAGCATCGGCTTGTCCGGTCTTAGTTAGAGGACGATCATGGTCTATCGTTGAGAGAAAGAGAGCGAGATTTAAGATTTTGATTTTTGATTGATAAGAGAAAGAGAAGTAAGAGTACCTTTGAGGGAAAGGTGGTCCCAAGAACTGTGAGCGTGACGGAGAAGGATAAGGCGGCGAGAGATTAGTGTTGAAGGAGAAGCAGAGAGATCGGTGGATACATGAGGCGGAGCTGTTAAGCAAGAAGTGGTGGTGGTGGTCCGTTTTTGGCCGGAGAAGAATGAAGGAGAAGGACACTTGAAGCTAATCATCGCACTTCTTTTTTTTTTTTTTGTCAGCAATCATCGCACTTCTTATCTCATTTGATCTTTGTGTTAACTGGAAACAAATAGTAAAGTTCTTTATTGCTATCAAAATGTAAAAATATTATATTTATAAAAGAGATAGAAGACCAAAATAGATTTTAAAAAGTTTTTGTCCCAAAAATAGCATCAAAATAGAAAAATGATCAAAATAGATTTTATTAAAGGATGTAAATATATATTTATACATTTGGGTTAACTAATCTAAACTTAGGGTTTAGAGTTATGGGGTAGGAGGTTTGAAGTTGAGGTTTAAAAATTAAAAAAAAAATTAAAAATATTAAAATTTTCAAAATAAAAAAGGTCTAGTTTGGTCATTTTTTTCTTTCAAGATCTATTTTTGTGACAAAAACTTTAAAAGAGACTATTTGAGAGATTTGCCTATTTAAAATATGGCTATTGGTTGGAGATGATGACTAATCAAATTATTTTGATTTTTTTGTATTCTTCTTCGAATCAATACTATTAAAACAGAAGCACAATTTTGGACCTAACTTGCTTCTAGATAAAAAAAATTTAAAATACTATATAATAGAATTAATGTCTCTTGCAACATTATCGTTAAGACTAATGCATTTATATCTACAATAAAATACACTAAATTCTCTCCTTATTTATGGTAAGAATTTAAATGGAACGATTATTAATGATTTTGTAATAAATTAATATTATTTTAGAGGAACAACAATTAATGTTTCCAAATCTTAACTTATTTAACCAAACAATTTTTTAAATAGGTTGTTAACATATCTTAATTTTCCCTAATGATTTAAATTTATATATTAAAAAAAATAACAAATAATATGTTGAAATATTTCTTATACGATCCGACATCTTTAAATTTATTCTCAAACAATATAAATAAGAAAAAAAAACTACTACTGTCATGTAAATAATTTTTGTCTTCTCTAATATCAATTTTCATTTTTCGAATAGTAAAAAATCATCAAAGTAAAAAAAACAACAAATCTAATAGTTTTTTTTTTCAATTTTATGTACAATTTAAAAGTATAAAAAAAATAATTTTAGAAATATTATCAGTTTTCTTTAGAGTTTTAATGAGTCAACCAGGATTAGTTCATATGTTAATGATAATTGTTTAGTTTTTTATCGGATTTTATCAGAATTTTAATTAACAAAATTTTCATAAAAATTTGAACTAGATATATATAGATCACCTGATTTACAGTTCAGTCGTGGGTCCGAATCTGATATGAAAACACTGAATATATATTTTTAACATAGATATGTATATCAAAATTAAAAATATATCAACTAACATTTTTATTCAAAAACAAATCCGCGCTTTGAAATCGCGTATCAAAATCTAGTTATTTACTTGAAAGAATCCCCTATATATTAATCCTGAAGCATTAGAACTTTTAAGTGTAGCCACGTGTCATCACCAGGATGATTCTCAGAATCCTTAGAAAAAAGTTGGTCCATCTAAGTATAGACTATATTTTTATTAAATTAACATTCATATTGATTGGTAGTGCATAAAAGGATATTTAACATTTTTTCCTTAAATAAAAGCTACGGAATTACTTAATATGATTAACATATATGTGACAATTAATATTTTGAATAATAAAGATTTGATAATATATTTTGTATTCTTCATCATTTTTTTTAATTTATATTATTAAAAAATTAAACAATCACATTAACCATTTAATAAAAAATCTAATTTTTTTTCTTACATGTTATATTATGAATTTTTAAAAACAACTATAAATTACTAAAACAATAAAAGCATTACAATCAAAATTTTGTGAACAATGTTTTTATTTTTTTTGTTAAAAAAGATACAAATGATCATAATATCATATGAATATTAACTATCACTTAATATATATACTTTAATATTGTTTAAATTAAACTATATATATATATATATTTTTGTTATAAAAAGATACAAATGATCATAATATCATATGAATATTAAGTATCATTTAATATAAATTCAGATTAAATATATATATATATATATATATACTTTAATATTGTTTAAATTAAACTATATATCATATAAAATACATATATGTTAATTATATACTAAGATGGATCATTACAACATATTTTGGTACACACATGTCATTATAACATATTAATATACGAGCTATATATATTAATCCTGAAATATTAAAATCCTTAAAAGCAATATTGAGAAATCTTATGTTATCACTACAATGAGAAATCTTATATATATATTAATCATGGAGCTATATATACGAGCTTTTTTTTTGTAGTCACATGTTATCAATACAATGATTTTTAAAATCTTAAAAAAAATAAGTTAGTCCATCTAAATATATATTATATTTTTTATTAAACTAATTATCAGATTAGTTATTCGTGTATAAAATAATAATTTCTATTCTTTCTTTAAATAAAAATTACGAAATTACCTAATATGATTAACAAATATGTGACAATTAATGATTTTTAATAATAAATATTTGATAACAATATATGTATCTTGCATCATTTTTTTTCAATTTTATATTCTTGAAATACATTTAAAAATCACATAAGCATATAATAAAAAAATCTAGATTTCTTTCTAATTTGCTACATCTTGAATTTTTTTAATATAAATTACTAAGGCTGTTAAAAATCTACGATGAAATTGTTTTGATTAATTGTTTAACTTTTTATTATAACAAGATATAATAATCATAAAATCATGTAAATATGAAGTCTCATTTAATATATATAAATTTATTTCAATATCGTTAAATTAAAATAAATATATATATATATATATAATACATAAACATGTTAATAAAAATAATATTCATATCAATAAAAATAATAATTTTGTCACAACAAATATAAAAATGTTAATAAAATCATATGAGTATCAAGCCTCAATAAATAAATATTTATATTAAATATATTATATATCTATATCAATATCATTTGATTTTAATTATATACTATATAACATAAATACATGGTTTATTTTGTTTTTATCAACAAAATTTTTTTGTAAATAAAAAGAAAGATTGTTTTTATTTATGTTCTTACTCGAATTTAATTGTATACGTAATAGCTATTCGCTCATCAATTATTCAATATATTTATTATTGCATAATATGTAAATTAATACAAAATAAATAATATTATCTATAAATATTTTTTATACATAATTAATCTTCATTTTGCGTAAGCATGGATCTCAAATGTTACTTGATCATAATCATTTCAAAAATATGATTCTTCATACTGAAGTGAGATGGTGAATTATAACATTTGAATGATATCATTGAAGCACAATGTAAATTAAATAATATTTTTAAAAAATATCAACAAACATCACCCTACTCATTAATATTATATTGACGATCCATAACTATACCTTTGGAGACATATGACATGATTGAACAATAAAGATTAATATTCAACGATAATTAGTATATTACGCGCATGTGCGCGGATAATCATATAGTATAGACTAAAGTAAACGGCAACTAAACCGAAATATGTAACTTAAGTGTAACCCAACCGATAATTATCTGGAAATCAAGATGGATCATACCGGATTTGACCATTTTTAGGATATTGTTTTTTTCTTCCACAACTAACACCATCTCCAATGTAAAAAAAATTAATGTACAAAATAATAAATATACATCTCATCATCTATGCTATTTTATAATTATAGGTAAATTGGTGACCATGAACAGAATAATTGGTGAAATTCTTATTTTTCCCTTTTTCATACCAATTCTATTGATTTTTTTTTTGTCAAATTACAGATATATGGATCCCACTCTATTATTCCCATTTTCTTAAGAATGAAAAAAAATTATAAAGAAAAATATTCCTCCTCCAGTTTTGATGGGGAATGAATTGAAAATAAGTTCTTATATTATTAAGAAAAGAATGGGAACTTGTAAATCTTATTACTCAATACTTGATGGAGGTTCCTCTTATATAGGGATTACAATAGACCATCATTAACATAAATGAAAAGATAACAATTCCTAAATAAACATGGAAAATGAAAACACTAAACCAAAACACAATAAGTTTAGGTCATCCGACTTTCTCTCTCTAGTCGGCTGGTCCATCTCTTGGTCGAATCCGGTTTAGTCTTGGTCTAATCCTCCTTATGGTTATTGCATCCACATCAATTGGTTTTATAACACTCCCCCTTGGATGTTATAACCATATAGAGCTCATAATACGTTTGGTATGTTGCCTCATTAAAACCTAACCTGTAAAACTCTTTTGGGATAAAACCATAGTTAGGAAAAAGAGTACAATCGTATTACTCTCCCTGATGAACGCACCACTATAGATCTTTCAATCTCCTCATTCTGATCTGATGTATTAGTTTCCTTAGTGTTGAGATCAGTAATGCCTTAGTGAATAGGTCAGCTGAGTTCTCACTTGAACGCACTTGTACCACTTGGACCTCTTTAGCTTTCTGCAATTCGTGGGTGAAGAAGAACTTGGGCAATAATGTGCTTCGTCCTATCTCCTTTGATATAACCGTGTTTGAGCTGAGCAATGCACGCTGAATTACCTTCATACATCACGGTTGGTTCTTTGTCTTCAGTCATCCCACAGTCATCTCGGATGTGTTCAGTCATTGATCTCAACCAAACACATTCACGGCTTGCTTCATGGATAGCCAAAATCTCGGCATGATTAGAA